>OU744721.1:22494428-22601928 GCA_916613615.1 Steromphala cineraria
ATTTCTATGCAAATTAGGCAGTTCTTCATTCCGTTAAGGACCGAGTTATTATAGCTTAATTCGTCATCGGTTGGTAATATAATCAACTTATGTAAATTACTTCAACTTGTTCTTTCAAAATTCTAAAGATCATAAACGATATCAGGAATATTCGTTCACGTGACTCTACAGTCAGCCATATACGGAAGAGCGACTGCACAACTCGACTTATCGAGCCTTTTAAGGTCTGTAATCCACGGGATTTTGACTCTGAATTTTGATTTCATATCTTTAAAATAATGTTTGGAAGCTAAATATTTATTGACAATATATTGAGGGTAAATATAGAATACTTTTACACATTGAAATAATTTCAAAATCAGAACGTGCGATGTATTTTATAATGAGTGTAATTAGCTTAAATTGCCTTAATTGTTAAGAAAGAATGCTTTAATGATAAACATATCACTAATGACTAATAAACCATCAAATGGACTACGGATACGTGTTCGTCGTTTTGTTATAGGCACGAGTTTCTTTTCGGTACGAATTCCCGATGGGGAAAGCTTCGTTTTGGGTACGAATTCACCCACAGCAACAATGACCACAATGCTTTGCGAGAGAAAGTTATAAACTCGATCTATTTATATCCTGGGGAAACACCTCTACTAATTATTTCGGTTTCTAAGCTTATTTTAGGTCAAACTAAATGGGGATAATTTTTGTGTATATGTTTCAATGATATAGATTTTTAGCAGTGTTCTTAAATTTGTATCAAAACACTCAATGTCCCTTTAAGCTGTCAAGGCTGATGACTGATGGCACGATTCAAAGACATCTCGAAATAGTATTCTAATCTTTCCCTTTAATGAACTTGCAGCAAAGTCTGTTATACAGTTGTCAGTCTTAAAATGCCATGGTCCCTTGACCAAATCATTACTTTAACTTATGCAAGATTATTACTCAACTTATATCAATCATGTTACAAGGTATTTTACTTAACCATGTTTTAATAAGTTGAGGCTGTATTCATTTTCCCATTGAACAAAAGAAATAGACTTCAAAATAGAAACATACCAAACATTTATTTTTCAAAACAATCATCAAATTAAAATCTCCATTAAATGGATTAAAATATTATGATATAAAAATGATCTTATGTACAATATTGAGATAAAATCATTAAGTTGATATGATAAGAAGAAATCCTTGAGTATGTATGTTTGTTTGGCACATTCATCCACTTGGCACTGGCTTGGAACATGTAGCGTTCTTGTACCTGAAACCAAAAAAGAAAGATTTTACACAATTGCATTAACAATTCATGAATTTCAAGACATGTTGTTTCATGACACTGTTTGACTTAAAAGGACAGTCCTACCGGCATACTTTATCGGAGGAAACAAGGAGCTATTTAAGTTTATACAGAAATGTTATAAGTAAATGATGACAACAAAGCCCAGTTGAAGCATTATTTTATCTATTTCATGTCGTTTTATATTTGACAACTTGATAAAGAAGAGTGCACACTCTATCAAAATCCAACAACAGTGAGGTGAGAAGTGAGCCATTCATCTGTGCTGTGAGTTTTAAAATTATTGCAACAGCATTAAAAGGTGTTGTCGAGACCTCTTATCTGTTATCATTGATTTGTAAAAGTGTGGATATTCTATCAATACATATAGCTTACATTTGCAGAAATGTATAGTCAATCGGAGAAGATAATTTTTTAAGACATTTCCAAATAAACAAGATACCGGACTAGAAGTCAAAAGCAATTAAAATCTTAAAATTCAATTGTCAATAATTAAAAATTAGAAAGAAAAAAAATGAAATGGACACTGAGTATTTTTCATTCTTATAAAAACCGAACTCTCAAAACTGTCGTTGTTTTCACTAAATTTCAGAATAAAGATTTACAAAAATATCCTCAAAATAAAATAATCTGCATACACCAAAGTACACCCACATGTCCTTTTTAATAGAAACGATAATTATTCTGAAGTGCATTGACGTAAAGGGAAATAATCAGATTCAAGTATTTGCCAAAACACTCTAGACAACAGGGCAAGAGATGCTAACATCCTGAATCATTTTAATCATTCAGATTAACAGGTGGTTTGCTTATCGTGCCCTTCTACCAAAATAGATCCCTGGCTTCTAAAAACATTCCCCATCTCATGGGTGTTTTAGCTGAAATAGCTCCCCCTAAGAAAGTTTATACAGGTAAGTATTAAACCTTGATAGTCGGTTCACTCGGTTGACAAGCACATCAATTGTGTAAATGTTTGAAAATATTTTTGAACACCAAAAGGAGTATATAAAATAGAAACCTAGCCTGTCCTGAAAATTAATTGCTTAATTCCTAAGCAGAAAATAAAGAAATTTTTGAAAAAGTTACCAGTCCTTACCAAAAAGTAACCAGTCCTGGCAAGAAACTAGTCAGTTTAAGGACTGGCAGACGGGCTATATTTTATACACTGCAAAAAGACGAAAGGTACTCAATTTAGTAGTGTATGTCTTGAGAGACTTTTTTTTTCAGGAAGTGATGAAGTCAGGTTCATTAAAAACAATTATATGACAATATCAAAGGGAGTTCTTAACTCAAATAAACCACTGATCACTGTTCCATACAAGATGAAGTTACCAAAGACTTTAAACTTATTAATAATTATGTATTTTAGTGGAATTCGAACTAAGCATAACATGATACAGCAAGAGAACCTCTTACAACACTACTTTATAAATAGAATTGTTTAACAATTTGATCGCATTCTCTAATTGAGTTACAGATCACCACACATAGATAAATTATTCATCATATATTACATATACCAATCATTAAAAGCTTGCTTGTATTCCTGGAATGGTTTCAAACTTTTAGTCACTACAGACAATAATATTTTAAAATATTTAATATTCAAATTGGTAGAATTCTAGGTTGATTCCTCGGTCTAATAAAATCAAAGAAATCATTGATGTCCTCAGATCACAAATATACCCCATCATTTTTCAAAGTGAACTATTCTGTCGACAGTCAGTGAAGGATGACAAGTTCCAATGGCTACAAACAGAACCAGCATGAAGCCCTTTTGTACACTGTTTCCTCAGTTGATTGAGAGTTCAATGCAATCAAAGAAATCATATATCACAAATATACCACTTCCTTCACTCAAAGTGAGCTATTCTGTTGACAGTCAGTGAAGGATGCCAGGTTCCAATGGCTACAAACAGATCCAGCATCATGTAGCCTAGTCTAACAATTCGACTCTGAAATGAACTTGAGATGAGATTTCTTCATTTTCCTAACATTGAGCTCTTTAGTATTATCATAGACTTGCTTAGGCTTTTATTTTATTTTAGGGTCTAGCTGACAGACAACATGTAGCCATTTTGAACTCTGTTTTCCCCCGCAGTTGATTGTGAGTTCAATAAAATCAAAGAAATCATATATCACAACTATACCTCTTCCTTTATGCAGGGTGGGCTACTAAGACATGTATGTGTAAGGTGCCATGTGTATGGGTTCTACAGTCAGTGAAGGATGCATGTTCCAATGGCTGCCACTACTATAAACAGAACCAACAGGTGCTTGTGGCATCTTGACAAGTAGACAAATTGTGCCTCATTTCACTGATACACATCAAACAAGCTCAATAAATCTTCATTACTGCTTACAACTCCATCTTGTGTTCATCTTTTTCATATCAGTGTGTTCATTCAAGTAAATCGTAAATTCTGGAAATGATAGTTTTAGAGGATTGAAGTTTCAACATCAAACAATTTAAATTTTAAAAATCAAAGAAGTCAAATAAAGAAGTTGTTATCAAGAAAATATTGTTTTCGATCAGAAATTGGTTGATGGATGGAAATCTTCTATGACATGGTTTTAAAGCTTGAATGTGTGCTGATATAGGCAGGCCTATCACTACATCTTTATTGTTTTTGTTTTGTAAAGATACTTACACTATCAAAAAACGGGATGTATCATATCAAATATGTCAACTTTAAGATAAGCATTCTGATACAGTCCTTCTCCCATCTCTGGTGGTATGACCATAAATTGGAATCAAAGCAAGTATCAGATTCTACAACATCTCTATGTTTTCAAGTGACTTCAAGAACAAACAAGTAAGCACAATTTTAACAACTTTCCTCAACCTTTAAAACATCAAGTAAAAAAACAAAATCAGAAAAAACTTGAAATGTGTAAAATCAAATTGCTAAACAAGAATGCTAACCAATTTCATGTATTTCTCTATGATACCATCACAATCAAGAAAGGCAGACACTCCAATGCTCCTATCTCCAATGGTATTCCATGTGTGGCCTCTCAGCATGTGTCCGTGCTGGAATGCCAAATACTGCCCCCACTGACCACTTGGAACCTCAGGGCTGGTCAACCAAAACATTTCCATAACAGACTTTGTTCAAGTCTCTTAAAATTTAGTGAAATGTGAATATTATTTTTCTTTTGTTTTGTATACAAATACATAATGTCAATTGTCATTGTCAATAAGCAATTAATGTAAACATCTTATGGGAAATACAAATTTAAAAAAAAAAAGTCTCTTAAAATTTAGCAATTCTTATAAAGCAGGAATGGAGATTTTGAAAATCAGCTAAAATGAATAAAAGTATGGTTGAAAGTAGTCTGTCAGCCAGATCCTAAAATAAAATGCAAGCCTAAGCAAGTCTATAATAAGACTTGAGAGCTCAATTTTAATCTCAGTCTCCTTTTCATTCTTTTTTTCCAAATTTCAGATTTATTGAAAAAATAGAGCCATTGGCTCTGTAGCTCATCAGGCATCATATCAAGTTTGCTTTATACAGGCAAGATGAGCTAAAAATGAAACTGATGTTACCTATTACAAGAAAACCTATAAAAAAATAGAGCCATTAGCTCTGTAGCTCATCAGGCATCATATCAAGTTTGCTTTATACAGGCAAGATGAGCTAAAAATGAAACTGATGTCACCTATTGCAAGAAAACCTATAAAAAAATTACAAAACAAATGTATTATTATTCAGCACTTTCTAGATCGCCAATATCAGACAGTGAAAGAAGTCCACACTAAAATATCCAAGGAGAAATAAATTTGCCATAGACTGTCATCTAATGGAGAAAAATAGGTTTTTAAGATTGTGACCCCTGTGACCCTATTTGGGGTCATGGGGTCACGAAACCTACAGTTTAGAATCCCAATTGGCCAAGGAGTCTACATGCAGTCTTTCAGCTCAATAGACCTTTAGGAGCTAAAGATGATGATGAAAATAAGTTTTTAAGGTGTGACCCCTGTGACCCTATTTGGGGTCATGGGGTCACGAAATCTACAATTTAGAATCCCGATTGGCCAAGGAGTCTGCACATATAATTTCAGCTCTCTAGACCTTTTGGAACTTGAGAAGAAGATGAAAATAGCTTTTTAAGGTTGTGACCCCTGTGACCCTATTTGGGGTCACAGGGTCAACAAAGTTACAAATTAGAATCCCCATTGTCCAAGGAGTCTGCACATATCACTTTCAACTCTCTAGTCCTCTTAGAACTGGAGAAGAAGATGAAAATAGGTTTTTAAGGTTGTGACCCCTGTGACCCTATTTGGGGTCACAGGTTCACCAAAGTTACAAATTAGAATCCCCATTGTCCAAGGAGTCTGCACATATCACTTTCAACTCTCTAGTCCTTTTAGAACTGGAGAAGAAGGTGAAAATAGGTTTTTAAGGTTGTGACCCCTGTGACCCTATTTGGGGTCATGGGGTCACGAAATCTACAATTAAGAATCCTGATTGGCCAAGGAGTCTGCACATATCATTTTCAACTCTATAGTCCTTTTAGTACTGGAGAAGAAGATGAAAATAGATTTTTAAGGTTGTGACCCCTGTGACCCTATTTGGGGTCACAGGTTCACCAAAGTTACAAATTAGAATCCCCATTGTCCAAGGAGTCTGCACATATCACTTTCAACTCTCTAGTCCTTTTAGAACTGGAGAAGAAGAAGAAAATAGGTTTTTAAGGTTGTGACCCCTGTGACCCTATTTGGGGTCACAGGTTCACCAAAGTTACAAATTAGAATCCCCATTGTCCAATGAGTCTGCACATATCACTTTCAACTCTCTAGTCCTTTCAGAACTGGAGAAGAAGATGAAAATAGGTTTTTTAGGTTGTGACCCCTGTGACCCTATTTGGGGTCACAGGTTCACCAAAGTTACAAATTAGAATCCCCATTGTCCAAGGAGTCTGCACATATCACTTTCAACTCTCTAGTCCTTTTAGAACTGGAGAAGAAGATGAAAATAGGTTTTTTAGGTTGTGACCCCTGTGACCCTATTTGGGGTCACAGGTTCACCAAAGTTACAAATTAGAATCCCCATTGTCCAAGGAGTCTGCACATATCACTTTCAACTCTCTAGTCCTTTTAGAACTGGAGAAGAAGATGAAAATAGATTTTTAAGGTTGTGACCCCTGTGACCCTATTTGGGGTCACAGGTTCACCAAAGTTACAAATTAGAATCCCCATTGTCCAAGGAGTCTGCACATATCACTTTCAACTCTCTAGTCCTTTTAGAACTGGAGAAGAAGAAGAAAATAGGTTTTTAAGGTTGTGACCCCTGTGACCCTATTTGGGGTCACAGGTTCACCAAAGTTACAAATTAGAATCCCCATTGTCCAAGGAGTCTGCACATATCTCTTTCAACTCTCTAGTCCTTTCAGAACTGGAGAAGAAGATGAAAATAGGTTTTTTAGGTTGTGACCCCTGTGACCCTATTTGGGGTCACAGGTTCACCAAAGTTACAAATTAGAATCCCCATTGTCCAAGGAGTCTGCACATATCACTTTCAACTCTCTAGTCCTTTTAGAACTGGAGAAGAAGATGAAAATAGGTTTTTAAGGTTGTGACCCCTGTGACCCTATTTGGGGTCACAGGTTCACCAAAGTTACAAATTAGAATCCCCATTGGCCAAGGAGTCTGCACATATCATTTCAACTCTCTAGTCCTTCTGGAACTGGAGAAGAAGATTAAAATAGGTTTTTAAAGTTGTGACCCCTGTGACCCTTTTCGGGGTCACAGGGTCACCAAAGTTACAAATTAGAATCTCCATATGCTAAGGTACTTGTACACAAAATTTCAGCTCTCTAATGTGTATGGTTCATGAGGAGAAGTCGAAAGTGTCAAAAGTTTACGGACGGACGCCGGACGACGGGCCATGCCATAAGCCCATCTGGACTTTCAGTCCTGATGAGCTAAAAATTACAAAACAAATGTATTATTATTCAACACTTTCTAGATCGCCAGTATCAGACAGTGAAAGTCCACACTAAAATATCCAAGGAGAAATAAATTTGTCATAGACTGTCATCTAATGGAGAAAAATAGGTTTTTAAGATTGTGACCCCTGTGACCCTATTTGGAGTCATGGTGTCACAAAACCTACAGTTTAGAATCCCAATTGACCAAGGAGTCTACATGCAGTCTTTCAGCTCAATAGACCTTTTGGAGCTAAAGGTGATGATGAAAATAAGTTTTTAAGGTTGTGACCCCTGTGACCCTATTTGGGGTCATGGGGTCACGAAATCTACAATTTAGAATCCCCATTGGCCAAGGAGTCTGCACATATAATTTCAGCTCTCTAGACCTTTTGGAACTTGAGAAGAAGATGAAAATAGCTTTTTAAGGTTGTGACCCCTGTGACCCTATTTGGGGTCACAGGGTCAACAAAGTTACAAATTAGAATCCCCATTGTCCAAGGAGTCTGCACATATCACTTTCAACTCTCTAGTCCTCTTAGAACTGGAGAAGAAGATGAAAATAGGTTTTTTAAGGTTGTGACCCCTGTGACCCTATTTGGGGTCACAGGTTCACCAAAGTTACAAATTAGAATCCCCAGTGTCCAAGGAGTCTGCACATATCAATATTAACTCTCTAGACCTTTTAGAACTGGAGAAGAAGATGAAAATAGGTTTTTAAGGTTGTGACCCCTGTGACCCTATTTGGGGTCATGGGGTCAACAAAGTTACAAATTAGAATCCCCAGTGTCCAAGGAGTCTGCACATATCAATATTAACTCTCTAGACCTTTTAGAACTGGAGAAGAAGATGAAAATAGTTTTTTAAGGTTGTGACCCCTGTGACCCTATTTGGGGTCACAGGGTCAACAAAGTTACAAATTAGAATCCCCAGTGTCCAAGGAGTCTGCACATATCAATATTAACTCTCTAGACCTTTTAGAACTGGAGAAGAAGATGAAAATAGGTTTTTAAGGTTGTGACCCCTGTGACCCTATTTGGGGTCACAGGTTCACCAAAGTTACAAATTAGAATCCCCATCGTCCAAGGAGTCTGCACATATCACTTTCAACTCTCTAGTCCTTTTAGAACTGGAGAAGAAGATGAAACTAGGTTTTTAAGGTTGTGACCCCTGTGACCCTATTTGGGGTCATGGGGTCACGAAATCTACAGTTTAGAATCCCCATTGGCCAAGGAGTCTGCACATATCGTTTTTAACTCTCTAGTCCTTTTAGAACTGAAGAAGAAGATGAAAATAGTTTTTTAAGGTTGTGACCCCTGTGACCCTATTTGGGGTCACAGGGTCACCAAAGTTACAAATTAGAATCTCCATTGTCCAAGGAGTCTGCACATATAATTTTTAACTCTCTAGTCCTTTTAGAACTGGAGAAGAAGATGAAAATAGGTTTTTAAGGTTGTGACCCCTGTGACCCTATTTGGGGTCACAGGTTCACCAAAGTTACAAACTAGAATCCCCATTGGCCAAGGAGTCTGCACATATCATTTTTAACTCTCTAGTCCTTCTGGATCTGGAGAAGAAGATGAAAATAGGTTTTTAAAGTTGTGACCTCTGTGACCCTATTTGGGGTCACAGGGTCACCAAAGTTACAAATTAGAATCTCCATATGCTAAGGTACTTGTACACAAAATTTCAGCTCTCTAATGTGTATGGTTCATGAGGAGAAGTCGAAAGTGTCAAAAGTTTACGGACGGACGGACGGACGGACGGACACCGGACGACGGGCCATGCCATAAGCCCATCTGGACTTTCAGTCCTGATGAGCTAAAAATTCATTTCAAAGTCTAATTGTTAGACTAGGTTGAAGGATGGTAATCTATGGACAAAACTACGTTAGGACAAAACCAAAACAGATGAAATCAGTTGATCCCTTTTAAAGGAAAGGCCTTTAGGCAAGCAAAACATTACCTTTATATATATGCTTAGTGCTTATCTCTTGAAATCTAGCCATTCTTAAAGGGAAAGTCTCATTGGCAAGCAAAACATTACCTTTTTATGTTAGTTCTTATCTCTTGAAATCTAGCCATTCTTAGCACAAAAAATCTCTTGTAAAGCAAAAAATAAATTAAAGGAGCCTTCTTAAGTCTTGACAATGTTGGCAAGTCTAGATGCCTCAGCTTTAGGAAATTAGAAATTAAGAATTGTTCAGGGCTCCTCTTTTTTTAATATCAAATATTTGAAACTAAAATTTTAGTGAAAAAAACTTTTGTTCAGCCTGAAATTAAGAATTGTTCAGGTCTCCTTTTTAGTTTAGTATCAAATATTTGAAATTATAATTTTAGTAAAAAAAAAAAATTTCAGGGACTATAATTCTATTATCCCATTTTGAAAAGTATATTATCTAAATAAATGTACCGGTAGTTTGTTTTTTATTTTGTCACTGAAAGTCTTATACCTACTTTTTGCAGAAAGTATTTTCACTGAAACTCCAACTACTTCTTGCATAGATATACAAAGTATTTTGTTGAATTTCATTCAATTTAAAATATTCTAAAGAAAATTGATTTACAATTTTGGTTAAAGTCATTAAGTTAACCAAAGAATACAGGTATATAGATAAATTTATCAATACATAAGAAAAGAACAATATATAAGAGAAACTAAATGTAAGTGCAAATTGTACAAAAGGACAGACAGAGCTTAACAAATGCTATCTTTTCATTGTTTCATTGTTGCTAGTTTGGAAATTGGTCTATGTCTAAGTTTCAGATAATGGTACAGGAGACTGGTAGACAGTCTAAGCAACATCTGAGAGTCTGGTGTGAGACAGAGAAGCACTGAAGCATTGTACCTCAAGACAGTTAATGATGACCTCATCAGATTGTTACATCACAGTGCTCTGATACAAAGAAGATACAATGGTCACTGTGGCATCTGGGATTTATTGGTTAAGTAAATAAATGTTTTCAGTAAACTATTTTGGCAGAGTGTTGCTTGAATCTTAACTGGAATCTGCCAAATAAATAACTTATTTCGAAATATCAAAAGTGCTACAAAATCTCTATGAAAATAAAAACTATAATCAAATTAACAGCAATCAAAAGCATATTCAATTATATATGCTCCTGTTATGATACCTCCCAAGATATTTTAACTTGATTATATTTATCATGTCATAAACAAACTGAGATACTTTGATGAATTACAAAATTAAATTACATTTTTTTTATGGTAACCTAATTCACTGATTAATATAAGTTCTTGTTGTGTGTTTCAGAAGCGTTCTATCTAGTACATCCTCTATGACATAAATCACACAAAAACCCACGGAACTTCCTGTACTTTAGCACATGAACATTTCCGCCTTGGAATTCAATCTCCTAATCATGGATGTTGGTTGCCAACTTCTTGTGAAACATGTAACAGATTAATAACCATTAAAGCTTAACCAATCTCTACTCCAGGAAAGTAGATAGCAAAGTTAGGTTCCTCAGATCAATACAAAAAAGTTTTTCAAGATTAAATTTGATTTAACATCTTCAGCTAGCAAGATACAAGTCTAAAATCAAAAATGTTAATCTATATTTAAAAGTAAAAAAAGTAAAAAAAAATTTATAAAGAAAATGTATGGAAAAATGATTAAATATAAAAGGAATTTAGGCAGAATGTGAAGTACATTTCACCCCTGGTGGCCTGTAATGAAAAAATATTTGGTTTATTTTCTAATTTTCATCATGATTCAAAATGTTTCATATTAGACAAGTTAAGTATATTTATAGATTTTGTATATATAAGATAAATTGGAGCAGCCACACGTTTACATTGCATCTAACTTTACCTAACCAGTATCAACATCCCATACTGAATGGTACGGGTGTTGTGGAGCAATTAGTCAAGTTTATCTCCTGCCCTGATAGCCCCTGCCCCAATAGCAGACCTTCTACTATCCTTTAACACATATATCACACACTCGGCCAGGGGATACGGCAGGGGTACATCCTCATGCCAGCTTTGTTGGGATGAATGTATATAATCACAACAAGGTTGAGATACAGGCATTGGCTCTGTAGCTGAACAACCAAAATATTTATTATTTTAGTTTGATAATTTATAATAAGACATAATCGATTCATAACAGTAATCGGGCATTCAATAATAATCTGTTGGTTAGGGTATCAATTAAAATTAAGTCTTATGAACAAATTAGGAAAAATATAAAGATGATGTTCTTATTTTGATTTTTTTGCCATCTTGTTTTGTGTTCTCCTTAGTTCTAGATTTCTTGATGGAGGCCTAGACTGTTTCAAGGTTTCCATTTTTTATAGTCTTTGAGCAGGCCTAGTCAAGGATTAGTCAAGTTTACACAGGATTTTACCATTCACATGCTTTTTTTTCATAAGAAAAGGTCAAATCATAGCTCAAGGGGATGATATATATAAAGGATAGGTATTTCTCATTTCTATATTGCAATATACTGCGATACAGAAAAGTGTATTGCAATATAATGATACTCTTAAAACTCAAGAATTTGCATGCTATCCTAATTGTCTTAACATAGGTGTTAAATATTATCATCATTGTTCAGCTATGAGCCGTTTTGAAAAATGATATTTTTCAATCACTTTTATAACCTTTGATAACAGTACATTGTTTTAACTATTTTTACAAAACAACATTGATAAGAATTTTTCTTTATATACATATTTTGTATCTGCCTATGGATATTTTGAAATGTTATACCTTTTTAAAAATAAAATGCTTTTACAACAAGTCATAAAGAATTGACATAAACATTTATTTTTATAAACACATGCTGATAAAAAAAGGTTTGTGAAGGTTTTGGTAAAGTATTCACACACTACTACACTAAAATATCAACTAGGAATGTCAATGTTTTGTCAAGAGGATACACACATGGTGGTGTTTATTGTTAAACAAGCAATTGCAGTGTAAAACAGGCAGTAAGCCACATTAGCGACACGCTAATACCACAAGTAATATGCACATGATGAGAGTGATCACGTAATAGCTTGCACTGTGTAACTGGTGCTGCCATACCTCGGCTTTCTTTACAAAGCAGGGAGAACTGAAGAGCATTACAACAATCTCAGCAGTGAATCTTAGCTCATGAACTGGTTCATCGTCATTCTGTTGGTACTTTAACATATATTTAACATTGTTAATTAATATTTTCTTTATATTGTTTGATATTCCTGAATATTTTCCACACATAATGCCCTGACACTAATATGCATTTTGTGGGTTTTTTTTACAATGCAATGGATAACTGCAGTTCATAATCACCTATTAGTGAGATGAATCTTGGCTGACGAACTGGTACATCATCATTCTGATGATACTTGAACATATTTTTAGTATAGTTAATTGACATTTTCTTAATCCTGATTTACATTCCTGTAGACTTTCCACACATAATGGCCAGACACTTAGTTACGGTATCTTTACAAAAAACCCAACCCCCTCCATTTCCTCCCCCAACCCCCTGTCCACACACATTGGGGAGCTCTGGTTACATTGAAGACTCTTAGACACTGTGTGACACAGTTCCATCAGGCTGATTTATAGCATGTCCCTGTTCTCTGTCTAACACTGATAAGAAAGCTCCCTCTTACATGTATTTACTGTTTTTCTTAATCCTGGTGAAGTACTCATGTGTGGTTCCCTCATTGATGGGATTTCCTTCAAGGATCATCTTTGTAAAACCTTGCATAAATAGTTCAACCTTGTAAAGTAAATGATATTTGATCCCTATCATTAACTCTTTTTCAAAATGAATATTTCTAAAGAGTTACTTTCAGTGTACACTTTTTTGCTAAATGATAAAAAAAAACTAGAATGTTCCAATCTTTAATGGACATATATTTCATTTATATCCTAAAGGTCTGATTACTTTATCAAAATCACCTTTTTTAAAGATTTAAGGAAAATATATAAGATTATTGTAGGCAGTGTTTAAAACATAGCCCGTCCGCCAGTCCTTGACTGGCTACTTTTTGCCAGGACTGGTTCCTTTTTGGTCAGGACTGGTAACTTCTAAATTGTTTTCTTTATTTTCCCCTTAGGAATTGACCAATTAATTTTCTGGACAGGCTAGGTTTCAAATCTATTTTATGCACTGTTGTAGGCATTTGTTAGTTTTGTAACTAACAAAAATGGCACGTATGAACTAATATAAAAACATTAAAGTATGTAAATATCCAAGTGTTAAAGCTATCAAAGAACCAAATTTCCTTTCCCTATCTGTTATATCTTTGTTCGTTAAAAAACCTTTATTTATGAGAAAGTAAATGCATCTTTTATTTGTAAATCAATTTGGATTGCACCTGTCCTTTGAATGTATAATATGAAACACATACAAACACAATCATTTATTGAATGTTAATGCCCTTGACAAATCACGAATTTTCTATAAAAAATTGCTCCTTGTCAATGTTTTTGATATCAAGAAAAATATCTTAGGAGAAATACATCAACAAAATGAGCGAGATAACATTGTACATGTATTGCTTTCTCTCAAATTGACAAGAACTGTTGTGTCACCACTTTTTCTCTTGAAATAATAAATGCATCAATATGTTCAGCTTCAAAACAATTACTCCTATTTATCAATTCAATGTATCTGACTAAATATGTTTTAACTACCAAAAGTTGACTTTAATTCAACCTATCTAGTTTCTAGAACTTTTATGAAAAGAAATGGAGGTACCTGTTTATAGAAAAAATAAAATTTCACCAGAATACATGAAAACATAAGTTCCCATGACCTTCTGTAGAACAAAGGAGGGGAGGGAGTTAGCTGGAGTATGTATTTCCATAACAATGCACTTCTTGTCTACAGGACATGGAGTGATAGATACAGCTACACACGTTTCCTCTTATAAAAACATGTCCTTTCCTCAAACAGGTCTTGTTTGACAGAACGCAAATACTTTATTTTTTTACTTTATTTATCTTTTGTTTTGAGGAATTTGGAAATGAATACTATATGAATAGCATTTCAGTTGTTCAGGAATTATGAATCTTAAAAAGGTCGGTAAAGGTAATATGATTTGAACTTTGAAATGAAATGTTGTAACAAATACAAAGCCTGAAGGATGAACAATAAAGTGGATAGATAAGATGCAACCAAAAAGAAACAAGGAAACAAAAAGACCTATGGTCTGTCATTGCTCAGTCCAAGAAAATGTTGACAAGTCTAGATGTCTTGCTTTGTATAGGAACATTGTTTAGGACTCCTTGTTTTGTTATTCTAAACATAATTCAGTGTCAGTCAATGAGAAACCTTGAAGGGGTAGGGAAGGAAGGGTTTTGAGGACAGAGGGGTATTACACTTGGAAGCTTGACGGGGATGGGGGGGGGGGGTCTGGGAGAGGTATAAAGGGTGAGGGTTGGAGGGGTTCTGAGGAAAGAAGATGATCACCATTAGGAGGCTTGAGGGTGGGGAGGGGGGGGGGGGGGGGTGCCTAGAGGACACAAGATCATCTCTAGAAAGCTTGAGGGAGAGGAACTTGAAGGGGTGGGGGATGAGAGATGGATTCTGAGGGGACTCACTTGAAGCTGGAGGGGGAGAGGTTGTGGGGAGGGGATGCCTAGGACAGAAGAGTATCATCTCTGGAAGCTAGAGGGGGAGAGGTATGACGGGAGGATGTTAGGGGACATCTGGTTCTGATCACTGTGCAGTGTGGACTCCCCGTCATTCATTTGGATCCTTGGTGAAGCAGAAAACTAGGAGACCAAATGTGTTGTCTGATGGCTCTGCCTTATCAATGGGAGTCCTTCTTCATGTCTGTTACTCAGTGGATCAAGAACCATTCTTTGAACAAGAACTACCCGTATGTCAATAAATTTGTTGGGGGAAGGAAATTTGACAATGACAATTAAGACTTATAATTATCTTTAAAATAAATTATTGGGTAATATTTGCAGCATTTGTTTATTGTTTTTTGGTAATGATATTTAGATAAATAAATGGCTTATTTATATTTGAATCTCATTCTGAATTAAGAGACTGCAATAATTTCGAACAGATATCCAAAACACAACCTACCGGTAGTTACAATAAGCTATAATGATTGGTCCTATAAGAAACAAACTTTTAGGACTTATATTTCACAGCTTGTTTTGAACAGATTTCCGAAACAATTCTTGTCAGAAGATTGAGGTAAACCAATAATGAAACAGATATATTTTCTTCTATGACAGAAACTACCTCCTATCCTACCAAGTATCCAAATGAGCTGTTCCAAGTGAATGTCTCACACATTTTTTCTGCCATGGAGTGTTGGAATGAAAGTCAACACATTGAGGCAAGTAATGGCTCCAGTGGAGTGAAGGTCACAGGGGGAATGGAGCCCCAAAGAAGACCCCCCCCCCCCCTCCTTCTCACTCTGACCTGTTCTAAGTAAAAATATGCAGATCTAGAATGTTACACTAACATTTAGTCTCAGAAGTATTTTTTTTCAATATTGAAAATATTTTTAAACAAATCATGTATTATAACAAAATGGAGAGCTCAGAAGATGCTTTAACTAAAGCTGAGCGTTCTAGACTTGCTATACTTTTCTAGACTGGGTTGGTTATCAACTAAATATTTTTGCTTTAGGGTCTGGATGACAGACTACTAGAATGTGTACATATCAGGGTGAGAGGTGACATGATGGGGTCATAGACTGTCACTTAGTCTCTTAAAAGTTTAAATTTAAAAAAAATGTTTATATACAGGAATGGATCCTTCAGAGAAATGAGATGTACCTAGAGCAGTTCTATGCATGGATCTGCAAGTGATCTATTATTATATTGTCCATGTGAAATCAAATCTATATTTGCTTTTCAATAGGTAATGTTTTGGACAGATGGCTTTATGACTATCTCCGTATTCTTTCATCCCCTCAAAAGATTCATTTAAGTTTAACAACTTAAAGCTATTTCATTAGGTCAATGACACATGGTATTAGAAAAAAGTTTTAAAATAAAACATATAAACATGGTAAAGGAAACTCAGAGAATGCAATGTTGTCTATCCCAAATTAAATCTAGATTTGCTTGTCGATATTTTTGGGAAAAGGTTTAAATGTGATATTTAATCTTTTATATGGGTTGCTTTTCAATAGTTTCATAAACCTTTTACAACTTCCAGCTACTACAGATTTGTTTGTAAGGTTTCTTTCCTTTTTATCTTATATCTTTTCAATATTCCTCAAATGACAACACAAACTTTCCTGAAATATATTAACTATATAATTTCCTTCAGGTACAAACTTTTCATAGCATAAAAACAAATAAAGGAAAACCAGAAATATTTATCAACAAGATCATTATGTGTGTGATGTTGAGTGAGTTTTGTTTGGAGGCTTTTTATTAAAGTTGATTTAACCAAAATATTCATAATCTCAAAGAATAATAGCCAAGTATAGACAAACTATTTACAGTTCATGTATCTCACAAACTGAGCATTTTATGACTCTGTTGTGAATTGACATTGTATCAAAAGAGAGAAAATAAATTTTTCTGAATATTACTTACAGTAATTTTCTGGGATTTGATTCAAATGTATTTTATATCTATATATATATTATAACTATTTTATACATACAGCAGATACCTAATCATACAGTTGAAAATTCTACATCAATTCTTATGTCATATATCATGCTTATTCACAACTATCAGTGTCTCATTATTTGTAAATATTTCTTAGGTGACAGCGTGCAAGCACTACACCGATTTTCTTTCTACCCTTTCAGCCCTATGAATCTCTGTTTACATTCCCCCAAATGTATTTGCCACATGTAGATATGATATCACTTCAGATACAAGTCACAAGGTACTCTATCAACTTCCTCTGACTAGATGAAAGGATAGGAATCTTGTTATCTGACCAGATTCAAACTCAATTAAAAATCCAATTAAGCTTTTTTAAAAAGGTTCCATCTTAGATTTTGAAAAATATGTAAAACCAAAATTAACTATTTGAAAACATTCTTAAAATATTTGTTCTGATGATTTTTCCTCTAAAATTTTTTAAAGAAAAAATGACAGCATGTTCTTTCTCAAACATGTTATGTAAATATATTTTTATTTAAACTCTATTCTTAAAAGCAAGATAATAACATTTTTTATGCTATTTCACAAACTTCCAACTTAATCTGTAAAACAACAATGACAACAGTATCTTTTGTTGTGACAGGTATGGGAGAGAAGATGAAAACATCGTAAATGTTTTGGATATTTTTGATAGTTTGAGTTCAGGTTTGTGCATATTTGGGGCGATGTCGTAATGTTATTTGCATATGTTGCAGAAACTTTCGAAGAAAGGGAAAAAGTTGCCAGAACCTCATGAAGATTCCTATGATCACTTACAGCAACAATTGAAATTTGAACTGTCACATATATTATAAACAATTCAAAGTTTATACCTATTATTCTCTCATTTAACATAATATGCAAACTGGTATCAGAGTTTCTTACAATCATGCAAGCAAATATGAAAATAATGATCCCAAGATTTGTTTATTAAATACCAAAAAATACATTTCTCTTGAAATTCAACCTAAAGTCACCTTATTGCAGTTGATAAAAACTTGTATCAAAACAAGTGAGATAGAACCAGAACCAGACTTATAATAACTTTGAAGACATCAATTGAAAATATTGTCGATAAATCTAGAGTTGATAAAAGGAAAGGAGCTTGAGTTTTAATTTTCATAAATCAAGTTCTAAGGTCTTCTTCAGAGATGCAAAACCTGTCTTAGCACAAAAAGTATTTTTTGATAAAGACTGATGCAAAATTATTTAATTTTATTGGGCAAAATAAGTTCTCACAAATTTGCTGAGGTTTTTATTTCATTTTAGGATCTGGGTGAAAGACTACGAAGATAAACAAGTCAGATAGTACCAGAGATGTTTACATGGATTTATCTAACTCTACAAAGTACAAGCCGTTCTTTGATTTCAAAAGAATTCAGGACTATCAGCACCCAATAATAAAAACTACAGAAGTAATGAGCAGATGTTTGCCGTATGTTGCAATGTATCTACCAGGCTGCACACTCTGATGCAGCGATGATGTAAGCGCTGTGACTGACAGCGTCATTTGGTCGGGTTCAGGAGACAAAAAATTTGGAGAACTGAATCATTTGCTTTTATTTTGAAATATGTAAAAAAAATAGAGCCATTGGCTCTGTAGCTCATCAGGCATCATATCAAGTTTGCTTTATACAGGCAAGTTGAGCTAAAAATGAAACTGATGTTACCTATTGCAAGAAAACCTATAAAAAAATTACAAAACAAATGTAACGATTTCGGAATAAATTTCCTTACCCAAATGATTTATTATTATTCAACACTTTCTAGATCGCCAATATCAGACAGTGAAAGAAGTCCACACTAAAATATCCAAGGAGAAATAAATTTGCCATAGACTGTCATCTAATGGAGAAAAATAGGTTTTTAAGATTGTGACCCCTGTGACCCTATTTGGGGTCATGGGGTCACAAAACCTACAGTTTAGAATCCCAATTGGCCAAGGAGTCTACATGCAGTCTTTCAGCTCAATAGACCTTTAGGAGCTAAAGATGATGATGAAAATAAGTTTTTAAGGTTGTGACCCCTGTGACTCTATTTGGGGTCATGAGGTCACAAAATCTACAATTTAGAATCCCCATTGGCCAAGGAGTCTGCACATATAATTTCAGCTCTCTAGACCTTTTGGAACTTGAGAAGAAGATGAAAATAGGTTTTTAAGGTTGTGACCTCTGTGACCCTATTTGAGGTCACAGGTTCACCAAAGTTACAAATTAGAATCCCCATTGTCCAAGGAGTCTGCACATATCACTTTCAACTCTCTAGTCCTTTTAGAACTGGAGAAGAAGATGAAAATAGGTTTTTAAGGTTGTGACCCCTGTGACCCTATTTGGGGTCATGGGGTCACGAAATCTACAATTTAGAATCCCCATTGGCCAAGGAGTCTGCACATATTGTTTTTAACTCTCTAGTCCTTTTAGAACTGGAGAAGAAGATGAAAATAGGTTTTTAAGGTTGTGACCCCTGTGACCCTATTTTGGGTCACAGGGTCACCAAAGTTACAAATTAGAATCCCCATTGTCCAAGGAGTCTGCACATATAATTTTTAACTCTCCGCTCCTTTTGGAACTGGAGAAGAAGATGAAAATAGGTATTTAAGGTTGTGACCTCTGTGACCCTATTTGGGGTCACAGGGTCACCAAAGTTACAAATTAGAATCCCCATTGGCCAAGGAGTCTGCACATATCATTTTTAACTCTCTAGTCCTTCTGGAACTGGAGAAGAAGATGAAAATAGGTTTTTAAAGTTGTGACCCCTGTGACCCTATTTGGGGTCACAGGGTCACCAAAGTTACAAATTAGAATCTCCATATGCTAAGGTACCTGTACACAAAATTTCAGCTCTCTAATGTGTATGGTTCATGAGGAGAAGTCGAAAGTGTCAAAAGTTTACGGAAGGACGACGGACGGACGCCGGACGACGGGCCATGCCATAAGCCCATCTGGACTTTCAGTCCTGATGAGCAAAAAATTAATCATATTTACATAGTTATTAATCAATGTAAAATTAAAACTTTGTGCACTATTGCAAACTTTAAAAGGTAAAATTGTGAAAACTTTGATATGTGAGGTTTTTTTTATAAACTTTTTGAAATATGGCCATTTTCTTTTATTTGAATAATACATATATATGTTGAGCTGCAAATAATCAACAAGTAAATATTTTATATATATATTGTTTAGAATAAAAGTCGATTATGAATTGAATTATTTCTTATGAGGCGATTTGCCTTTGTTATAACTTGATATACTATACAGAATCTCCAACACAATAAGGTAATGGCAATGTTGCAGGGATGTAAAAAAACAGAATTCTGAAAATTGTTAAAATTTCAACTCCAAGAAAATTACATAATGTATGTTAACATTTCAAGCATCTAAAGAAGATAAATATTTCTTGAAGTTGAAGTATTGAAATAAAGTTGGTTTTCCTTTTTTGAGATCAGAATTCATATATTGCCTTAAATAAACAAAAAACAAAATTTCCAAATACATTTGTATAGTCATTGCTTAGAACAAAGTGCCTGAGTAATGATGGCCTACATAAATTTCAGTCACTTTTCATTTAAAAGTCAAGATCATTAAGATAAGACATACATGTATTAATATCAATGCCAGATAAGCCTCATAGATCAGTCTATCAGAGAAGATCAGATATTCAAAGTTCCATGCTTAATCTCCAAAATCCACTGATTTACAATACAGCAAATCTTACAAGCACGTCTTGTTCACTTAGACCATGGAACCTATCATGATATATCAAGTTGTATGTATCATAGAAAGTATATGTTTAAGAATATATAAAGGTCCTGTCTGATTGTTTACATATTTCTCCAAGATAGGAGGATCGTGCCTTAGTAAAAATAGAGCCATTGGCTCTGTAGCTCATCAGGCTTCATCATCAATTACAATATATGCTGTTGAGTGTGGCAAATGTGATTCCCCCTTTGTAGAGGCCAAAGGGTCACCAATCATAAAATTAAGTATAATAGGCGACAAGTTACAGTTTTCAAGGCTGGCCTTATACTTCATTGGAGCAACAGGGTCACCAAACCTACATTTCATAATCCTCAATAATCAAGGAGTCTGTACACAAAGTTTCAGCTTTCTAGGCCTTATGGTTCTGGAGAAGAAGATGAAAATAGGTTTTTAGGGCGTGGCCCTTATTAGGGGTCACAAGGCCACCAAAGCTACAATTTATAATCCTCACTAGTCAAGGAGTCTGTACACAAAGTTTCAGCTTTCTAGGCCTTATGCTTCTGGAGAAGAAGATGAAAATAGGTTTTTAGGACGTGGCCCCTGTGGCCCTTATTAGGGGTCACAGGGCCACCAAAGCTACAATTTATTTTCCTCAATAATCAAGGAGTCTGTACACAAAGTTTCAGTTTTCTAGGCCTTATGGTTCTGGAGAAGAAGATGAAAATAGGTTTTTAGGGCATGGCCCTTATTAGGGGTCACAAGGCCACCAAAGCTACAATTTATAATCCTCACTAGTCAAGGAGTCTGTACACAAAGTTTCAGCTTTCTAGGCCTCATGGTTCTGGAGAAGAAGATGAAAATAGGTTTTTAGGACGTGGCCCCTGTGGCCCTTATTAGGGGTCACAGGGCCACCAAAGCTACAATTTATAATCCTCACTAGTCAAGGAGTCTGTAGACAAAGTTTCAGCTTTCTAGGCCTCATGGTTCTGGAGAAGAAGACGAAAATAGGTTTTTAGGGTGTGGCCCCTGTGGCCCTTATTAGGGGTCACATGGCCACCAAAGCTACAATTTATAATCCTCACTAGTCAAGGAGTCTGTACACAAAGTTTCAGCTTTCTAGGCCTTATGGTTCTGGAGAAGAAGATGAAAATAGGTTTTTAGGATGTGGCCCCTGTGGCCCTTATTAGGGGTCACAGGACCACCAAAGAAGAAGTCGAAATTCCACAAAGTTAACGGACGGACGGACGGAAGGATGGACGGACGGACAGACGCCGGACACCATGCCATGCCATGCCATAAGCCCATCGGGCCTTACAGGCCAGATGAGCTAAAAAGTCATAAATATCACAAATGGTTAAGATGAAGATAAGGCAGAATCTTGAAATAATTGATATCTCAGGTTCTTTGTTCAGAACATGAACAGAATGAATCACCACATAACCTGATAAATCTAATGTATAACATAAGATGTAGTGCTCAAACCATATCATAAAATATCACCATTTCTTTATCGCTAACTATCTGTAGATATTTATATTGATGATTGTTAAAAAGTTTGGTTTTTGTACTCAACCTAAACAAGATGTATGTCAATCAAAATTCTTTAAGAGCATACATTGAAAAATGATAAAAGAAGGGTAAAAGCAAGTAATTATTTTCATTTATCGAGGTTTATTATCACTTAACTAGTTTCGGCTTGTAATTAGTATAGGTGATGAAAAGAAATGGGAACAATGTTTTTCCTAATGCAAAACGGATCTGCTGATATTTGTTTGTATGAATTAAATTCCCAATGTTAAAGGTAATTTTCATTTATTTATGTGTTGACTTACTATTTCCTAATTTTTAATTTAAAAAAAATATATCTAAACTTATTTTTTCGAGCATGATGAATCCTTTTTACTTGAAAATATACACTACTTATCATCTGCCTTTCAATCTGTTGAATATTTTGAAAAGATCAATTAAGCATATGTTTTTAATCTTTCCATTTGCAATTGGTTTAAAATATCAAAACAATTTACACTATTTGTTTATCTAATTAGTCGAGAAGTTAAAGCAAAGAAAACATCATATAAGATTTAGGGTAAGAAGGCAACTCGGTTTCGTTTATTTCATATTCCTAAGAAACAAAAGACATCAAGTTAAAATGCAGAGCTTGTGAAAAGAGCTTTTATCAATAAAAAATTTCAGACTTCATAGAAAGAGTTTAAAATACATCAACACAGATAAGTTGCTATCTAGCCTGTGAGGTTGAAGCAATCTGGCCGAGGCATCTTTGTTTTATCAACATAGCTTCCTTTTGGTGGAACCTCATCTTATCTCCTTCTGAGTAATATGTTTGAGTTACAGTTCTACCTCCAGCTTAACCTGAACCCTCGTAGGATGTGACTCATGGTGATGTATGAATGTGTGAATCAGGATGCTTATTTCATCGATGATCATACTTTGTGCTCTTACCTTGCTAGTTGAATTTGAGGGATGGAAAATGGATTTTTAACTTTTTATAATAGTGATGTGGTGTTTCCAATGAAGTATGGATTTTGAATTTTTTATGATAGTAATGTGGTGTTTCCAATAATCAGGATGCTTATTTCATCGATGATCATACTTTGTGCTCTTACCTGCTTATTGAATTTGGTGGATGGAAAATGGATTTTGAACTTTTTATAATAGTAATGTGGTGTTTCCAATGATAAGGATGCTTACCTGGTACTTTATCAATGATCATAAATGTTCTCTTACCTTGCTAGTTGAAGTTGATGGATTGGATTTTGAATTTTTTATTGTAGAAAATGTGGTGTTTCTGATATTAGAATCCTTATCATGCAAATGATATGAAATTTAAAGAATATCTCTCTTCGGTTAGAATCAATTTGAATTTCATGACATGTTTTGGCTATTCAACCTAAAACTGCACCCAAGCAACACTCAAATTTTAAGGATGGGACAGTGAAATTGACACATCTTGGTCTCCATCCTACAAAAATGATTAAATGCCAAGATGGATACATTCCAAACTATCAAATAATAAAATTTCAAAATATCATAAAACACTTAATTGGTATCTAGATACACCATCACTGCATGAAAGTATCTTCTACAGCAACCCCTATTTGGTTCCTAGCTTGACCATTAGTTAAAACTTAAAACCTTCAATCGAATGTGATAAAAAATTCAAATAAATTGACGCTCATTGCTTCAAAGACATATTCAGGACTGATCAAGTCTAGATATACACCATCACTGTATAAAGCCTCTCCTCACAGTGCCCCCTGTGGAGTGTTTGCCTCTCAGCTTGACCCAAGTGAGAGTGAGGCTGCAGTGACTTAAGCTTTCCGTACCTCACACCACCAGAGGGCATTGGTCTTAATCATCTGCACCTGTCTGCCAATAACATACACACAAAGTCACACAACACAGCACACACACACACTCCATGCGCCCTTCAAAATGCATGATATTAACAACAGTTCTTGCATTACCTCTGTGAGTGAGAGCAGTGACCTAAGCTCACAGACCTCAAAACACCAGAGGAGCAATAGTACACATCATCTGCATCAGCTTCCCATTACTAGATACACGCACACACTCAAAGCACCTTCCAAACGTACAATACTACCAAGAACTCATGGACTACAACTGTAAGTTAGGCAGAAGTGAGCTCATGCAGCCATATGAACTTATAAAATCAGACGACCAACAGTATTCATCATTGCACCTGTCTGTCATTGTTAAAACCCCCAAGCACACTCACACACGAAATGCATCCATCGAATGCACGTGCACTCACACAATCAGTCAATGCCTTCTTCTAAATGCGTAAACAGCTCATGCTCATCTTCACAAACACATATATATATTGACCAAGAAACACATATATATATTATTTTAGACTCCACCTTCTTTCCCAAGCTCCACCTCCAAACAGATCAGATCTGCCTACTCTAATCTGATTGGTTGATTCTGGGAGGTCATGACTTGACCTGATTTCAGCTCCCCCTAGTGACAGTGAAGTGAAGGACCACCAAGCTGACACCTCAAGACGTAAACAAACGCTTGGCTGTGGAACAGTGATAATGGTTTTGATTCAGAAGGAACGGGGACAGCTTATCAACTCTGCTCTATATTCTAGTTCCTATAATCATATGTGAACATGTTTTAGCCAGCACAGAGACATACTGATATACTAGCACGATTTCTGATGATAAGGGATCTGGATCCATAAGGACCATATGAGATTGTGACCCAATTAAACTCTGGGAACCTTGGCGTAATTGGATGAAAGATGTGTTGATGTTTCCAATAGTGGGTGATGTGTTGTGAAATAAGGTTCATATCACATAACACACATGTGACTAACATTGATAACGCCTGTTGATGAGTAAAAATGCATCTAGGTTATGTTGATATCAAGGAAAAATACTTCCTTTGTTAACAGCCTGTAAATAAAGTTATTTATGTCATCTGCATATTTATTAAGTTTCAACTATTGAAAAAGATGGCTGTTAAACTTTGATTTTGAGGAAATCATTTTTATGTTTCAACCATGAAGTAATACAGTAAATGAAATTCACAATGGGTGTTTCCTGGCAATTTTGTATCATCAAAAGTACTATGGATTAAAAGATATTAATATTTTGTCAATGCTGACATGTTTCTGCATTTTGAATCCTTTTGTTAAATTCAATTTGAACATTTCACCATTCAGGACAGCAGTCATATATTTAGTCTTCATATCTAATTCTACAAATGCAATTTTCAATTTGTTCTGGTTGTTCATTTGAAATTTGGAATTGCCTAAGGCATCTAGACTTTTTCAATGGTATCTAGACTGTTTGATCAAGATCTGGTCTGTTATCCATGGCTTAAAGCAAGAAAAAAAGGAGCCTTTTTAAGTCTAGAAAATGATGGCAAGTCTAGATGCCTCAGTATTGTTCAGGGCTCCTTTTATTTCATTTGATATAAAAAATTACTACAATAAAATTAGTCATGAACTCTTTTTTGCAGGGACTATATGTTTGTTACATCTGGGTCATATTGCCTCCTTTGGTGATTAGGGGAGAAACTGTAGAATATATATATAATAGGTGTCATTCCAAATTTAGGAGAAACAAGTGTTTACCACTAACATGGCAATGTCCCCCGCCGCTTATACTGAATTCATTGTTGAGATATTATAATTTGGTAGATAGCATGCTCTCTATACATATTAAATAAATAATATAAAGTAGACATAGTTATAATGACTGAAATATCTGATAGTACACATTCAATAAGAGCTGTGGTGATTTCAAAATGTGCAACCATTCATAAGATATCAAGTTTACAAGAGTTTCAAAAGTGGTCAAAGTGCCTTAGTGACCTTGAATAAAAGGTTTAGGTCACAATAATCACTTGGTGTCTGCATTATCCCGTCATGTAAGCTGACTACAAATTTGAAGACAGTGAGTGAAATTGTTCGCGTTAACAAGAGCTTGAAAGGTGGTCAAAGTGCCGTAGTGACCTTGAAAATAAGGTCAAGGTCACTATTATCGACTGGTGTCTGCGTATTCCCATCATGTAGGTTGACACCAAATTTGAAGACTGTGTGAAATGGTTCACGAGATATCGCATTAACAAGACCTGTAGTGACCTTGAAAATAAGGTCAAGGTCACCATTATCGACTGGTGTCTGCCTATTCCCATCATGTAGGTTGACACCAAATTTGAAGACTCTGAGTGAAATGGTAAATGAGATATCGCGTTAACAAGAGCTTGAAAAGCGGTCAAAGTGCCGTAGTGACCTTGAAAATAAGGTCAAGGTCACTATTATCGACTGGTGTCTGCGTATTCCCATCATGTAGGTTGACACTAAATTTGAAGACTGTGTGAAATGGTTCACGAGATATCGCGTTAACAAGAGCTGTAGTGACCTTGAAAATAAGGTCAAGGTCACTGTTATTGACTGATGTCTGCATATTCCCGACATGTAGGTTGACACCAAATTTGAAGACTCTGAGTGAAATGGTTCATGAGATATCGCGTTAACAAGAGCTTGAAAAGCGATCAAAGTGCCGTAGTGACCTTGAAAATAAGGTCAAGGTCACCATTATTGACTGGTGTCTGCCTATTCCCATCATGTAGGTTGACACCAAATTTGAAGACTCTGAGTGAAATGGTTAATGACATATCGCGTTAACAAGAGCTTGAAAAGCGGTCAAAGTGCCGTAGTGACCTTGAAAATAAGGTCATGGTCACCATTATCGACTGGTGTCTGCGTATTCCCATCATGTAGGTTGACACCAAATTTGAAGACTCTGAGTGAAATGGTTCATGAGATATCGCGTTAACAAGAGCCCGGACGTACGGACGGACGCCGCTGAATACAATATCCCCCGTTCAGCTTTGCGGCGGGGGACAAAAATAGAGCCATGGGCTCTGTAGCTCATCAGGCTTTACATTTGATTTCGCTATAGGGTGTGGCCAATGTGGTGCCCCCTTAGTAGGGGCCATGGAGCCACCAAAGCTACAATTTATAATCCTCACTAGTCAAGGAGTTTGTACACAAAGTTCAGCTTTCTAGGCCTTCTGCTTCTGGAGAAGAAGATGAAAATAGCTTTTTAGGGCATGGTCCCTTAGGCCCTTATTAGGGGCCACAGGGCCACCAAAGCTATAATTTATAATCCTCACTAGTCAAGAAGTCTGTACACAAAGTTTTAGCTTTCTAGGCCTTATGCTTCTTGGGCTTCTGTATATGGTTTAATATGAGGAGAAGTCGAAAGTGTCAAAAGTTTACGGATGACGGACGGACGAGGACGGGCCATGCCATAAGCCCATCTGGCCTTTCATGATATTCTAAATACGTTCTGGTCTGTCTGTAGATTCTGTAGTGCTGGATTGAGACATGTCATTGGCTTTTATTATTATTTTTATTTTCTAGAGGGTCAATTTTGAAAGGTTGATTATAATAATAATTGTACAGGTGCAAAAGAGTGTCTTCTTTCAGTTCATGTTTTTGACTGCCTGTCATCATGTGACAAGGAGATAGAGAGACTTTCATCTTTGATAAATGTAACATATACAATTATAATTACATGATTATATGACATCAATAAAAGTATAAACAATCATAAAATTTATCAAGACTTGCCCTGAGTAGAAACTTCAAAGTCAATCAAACAACTATACAGAATGAATTATATGCATATAGAAAATTCATAGTAGGACATTAATGTTTTGATGAAATAAGTATTTCAAAGGCCAGCATACTATAGCACTGATTGTCACTCTAAAACTTATTGCACAGAGAAATATGTTTTATTCATAAGTTTTTCAATGATAAAGTCAAGCATTGAAAAGAAAGTTCAAGACTTTCAAGCTATATATATAACAAGTATTTGTCACAAAGGTGACAAGATCGCCAGCCGCAAATTGATGTGAACAAAATGCATACTGAAAACATAGAAACACTTGTCTACACTTGTCATGCTACTAGATGTCATTTAGACCACAACAAATCAACTGGTCCCTGGGTCTTCCAAATAAGAAGCCTTGTGGAGAAAAAAAGAAGAGAACATAGAGACAGTTCTTAACATATCAGCCTTAAAATAAGCTTTAAATGCATGTTGGCTTCACTGTGACTTGAAAATAATGTGAAAGTCACCAAAAACAGATTGGCCGAGTGTCTTCCTAAAATAGATTTATAAAAAAATCCAGTGAATGACTCTTGTGATATCACACTAACGAGCTTAACATGCAGGTAAATTGATAATAAATCAAAAGTTGTGCTGCTGTGACCTTGAAAATAATGTGAGGGTCACCAAAATCACCGGGTCCGGCGTCTTCACCATAAGATTCTTTGCATAAGTTATGAAGAGAATCCAGTAAATGGTTCTTGAGATATCCCGCTGACATCCTAAAATGCAGCTTTCAATGCTGAAATTTTCAAAGTCTCACTGTGACCTTGAAAATAATGTGAAGGTCACCAAAATCCACTGGGCCCGGCGCCTTCCCAATAAGATGCTTTGTGTAAAATATGAAGAGAATCCAGTTATTGGTTCTTGAGATATCCAGCTGACAAGCCTAAAGTGCAGGTTTCATTGCTAAAATTTTCAAAGCCTCGCTGTGACCTTGAAAATAATGTGAAGTTCACCAAAATCGCCTGGGCCTGGCGCCTTCCCAATAAGATGCATTGTGTAAATTATGAAGAGAATCGTGTGAATGGTTCTTGAGATATCCCGCTGACAAGCCTAAAATGCAGCTTTCAAGGCTGAAATTTTCAAAGCCTCGCTGTGACCTTGAAAATAATGTGAAGGTCACCAAAATCCACTGGGCCCGGCGCCTTCCCAATAAGATGCTTTGTGTAAAATATGAAGAGAATCCAGTTATTGGTTCTTGAGATATCCAGCTGACAAGCCTAAAATGCAGGTTTCATTGCTAAAATTTTCAAAGCCTCGCTGTGACCTTGAAAATAATGTGAAGGTCACCAAAATCGCCTGGGCCTGGCGCCTTCCCAATAAGATGAATTGTGTAAGTTATAAAGAGAGTCCAGTGAATGGTTCTTGAGATATCCCGCTGACAAGGGTAACATGTCAAAGTCTCGTAATGACCTTGAAATGAAGGTCAAGGTCATGAACCTCAATAGGGACCTTACTCTCATGGTGATGAAGCTATATACAAAAAATGAAAAGAATCCGGTCAATAGTTTTTGAGTTATTCAATTTTATTCCGCTAAACAAGCGGCGGGGGGTAACAAGCATGGGAACTAAATGTACTATAGCTATCAACAGGTGAACCAGTTTTCAGTAGTTAGATTTTGTTATTCTAGAAGCACCCATGTGTTTAGAATGAATCGGTCAGTATGTCAAATAAATCAGAAATGTTTTCAAAACATGTCCCTCAAACACTTGATGCTGTCATTCCAGGGCCTCTGACGAGGTGTCCCTGTCATCATTGAATTTGAATACTCTTTTTAGAAAGCAGCAACAGCATAATCCCTCTGATACTGGTCTCATGTATGTTATCAACAGTTTGTATAAATAGTTACACAACTCTGTTGTTTTAATATGTATGGAGAAAATTAAATAGCCATTCTGTAACCAGTTTATAAGTCAATCTTCATCAACGATGAGATTTTATTGAGATTAACATATTATGCTGAAAATAGTACATATATATATAGCTTATCTGTTTTTTAACATCCTGTGACCACATGAAGTTATGAAGTCGTTGAAACTGGACAATGACACAGGTCAATGCATTTTGGTTAAAGACCCTCTCCTATCGACCTTTGGTCCGGGATCATGTTTGTTTGGGAAAATGTCACAAAACATGGTGTAGTTTTACATTTTATAGAAAATACTTTATGTATAGATGGAATATTCACACATTTACATTGATTTATTGATTAGCTAAGCAACAATGCTTTATAATGCAATTGCAAGACTTTTCACACTAGTAGCACCAATGAAAGCCTTAACTTGTGTTACCAATGTGTGCTTTTATTTATCAAGTTGTCGAATATTTATCAACAAAAATACCACCTTTAGTAACATGTTTCAATTCTTTTGCGTTTCATATTATACATCATATGTATAAAATAGAATGTCCACTTGAATTTGGTTTCCATGAAAAAATACCACGATAGGACTGTCCCTTTAAAGACGACAGAAAGACCATTGGGAGTTGTTAGAGTATTATAGGTTATAAAACTAATATTTATGTAATTGGATGCGAGTTATCAGCTTCTGAGCATGTTCAAGGCTTGCTTTAGATTTTCATTGAAGAAAGAGAAGTATCAAGCTTTTGTCTTTTTGCACATGACTTAAACATCAATTGGCATTTGGGTTTGTATCAAAGCCTAACAATATGACATCAATTTGTTCATGGTGTCACTTTTAATTGACATGCAATTTTCACTATCACATAAGAATCTCAGAAGCTAGATATATGCTCGCGTTGACCGACTTGGGATTTAGCCCATCAAATAATTTCCTTGTTGTAATCTTATCGAGAAGATGGCGAGAAAATGATTTGATTGGCCCGTCCAAGCGAATCTAGCTTCTGAACCCAGGGTACAGATTAGTGGAGTTAGCGTAACGTTCGTACCCCGAGACAGGATGCATTACATTTAAAAATAGAGCCATTGGCTCTGTAGCTCATCATGCTGTATATTTGATTTTGCTTTAGGGTGTGGCCAATGTGTTTCCCCCCTTAGTAGGGGCTACAGGGTCACAAAATCTACAATTATTAATCTTCACTAGTCAAGGAGTCTGTACACTATGTTTAAGCTTTCTAGGCCTTATGGTTCTGGAGAAGAAGATGAAAATAGGTTTTAAGGGCTTGGCCCCTGTGGCCCTTTTTAGGGGCCACAGGGCAACCAAAGCTACAATTCATAATCCTTACTAGTCAAGGAGTCTGTACACAAAGTTTCAGCTTTCTAGGCCTTATGGTTCCGGAGAAGAAGATGAAAATAGGGGTTTTAAGGGCTTGGCCCCTGTGGCCCTTATTAGGGGCCACTGGGCCACCAAAGCTACAGTTTTTAATCCTCACTAGTCAAGGAGTCTGAACACCAAGTCTAAGCTTTCTAGGCCTTATGCTTCTAGAGAAGAAAATGAAAATATGTTTTTAGGGTGTGGCCCCTGTGTTCCTAATTAGGGCTTCACAGGGCCACCAAAGCTACAATTTATAAACCTCACTAGTCAAGGAGTCTGTACACCAAGTCTAAGCTTTCTAGGCCTTATGCTTCTAGAGAAGAAGTCTAAATTCCACAAAGTTTACGGACGGACGCCGGACACCATGCCATGCCATGCCATAAGCCCATCACTCTATTATACATTATTTCATTTGCCGAGTTCCTTACTGAAATGAAAATGTTTATCAATACTTGAAATACTTGAAATATCATTTAGCAGTAGCTTGTTAACTTATACGATGCACCATGGGGTTATTGTGAAATATGCCTTCTTGAAGTTTGTCTGAATCATGTTTTTAATTCTTTCAGGAAAATAAGTATGGTCAATAAAGGTAACACATTTTTTTTCGGCTTTGACTCTTTGGTAATCAGCTTTTATTTTGGACTGACATTTTACAACACATTCATTTGAAAAGGGAGAAATACATAATAGTGACTATATTTACACAATAAATTCCATTCACGCAATTATCCTGTGGAACCAAATTTCGAAATCAAATAATGTATTTCAACTGATATCTGAATTAAGCAATGGAACTACAAATATCAACAACAACTTCTGACACTGAAGAATAAAGAGGGTCACATCAATTATCAATTCATAGAAATGAGACTTTTTCAAGTGCTGTTGGTTTTTGGTCTGCCATTCTGGTTATAAGCATGACATGTACATGAAACAACCAAGCTGTATTTCTGTTATTTTGCAACAATATATAGAGGATATTATATGAGTGTCCATTACATACTTTATCTCGACTTGCACAGCAATGTCGGTTTACCATTGGTCAAAACCGGTCACGTGCCGTAGGTATATTTAGCTATGTTAAACTGGGCCACGCGCCCCCCTAGTAACAAGCAACGGCGGAGTGTCAAGAGTTATCTCCCTTGCCCTTTGTTTGGTAAACAATGAAGGCCACGCTACGCTCGATTGTTGTAACGTCATGTATGCTCGGTGAATATTGCCCTGCACATGCTAAAGTCAGCTTTAAACAAAAAACATTACTGGTATAAGTGAAATGTTCTTCAATTAGGATTGGTACCGCTAAAATACATTAGCAAGTCATACGGCATCTCAACGGCATGTTGACCCGCTCACTCGCGGCAAGGTTGTCCATCAGCGAGCTCAAGATTCAAATAATGCAAACAGAAAGCCGACCTATGAATAATATTTAAGTTAAAAGTCACCGCTTTTTGTTTATTGTACTCTCAAACCAACCTGTACATTCTGCTATGATGTCTGTCTCATCTATAACTCCGACACTATCAAATTAATCTCGCTTGGTCCTACTCGACAGTCCGCCATGACAGGGACTTATACGGCCGCTTCAAATCGAATGTGGTGCGAATGCACGAGGTCACGTGACCAAACAATCAAACTTTAATAAAAGTACCGAGGGTACAGAAGCTCACCTTAAAATGAATGATGTGGTAATATGGTTTAATTGTGTAACCATCTTTTATATGATAATTGATTATGGCTGCCATCATGATTTTTTTATCTTTTAAAATGCTATTCTTCTGTTGGAAACCACTAGAGCTTGAACAAACATTAATACAAGAATGATATAATCATGATTTGTTAACAAGCAGTAGGTTTTTGTATAACTTTTTTGTATATCTATGGCTAAATTGGTGACCATCTTGGACTTTTTAATTTAATCTTCAAAATGCTACTTTTATGTGGGCATCTGTATTAATTTCATTATGATATCTTGATTGGTTTAGGAGTATTCATTTAGTCACACTTTCAACTTCCAAAAAACTAAAAAGATGATGCACATAAACATTTGGAATATATCCCTCTGACACAAATCACAAATTCAGCTAGTGATAGGTCCAATTGCCAAAGTAAACTGTCCAGGTCAATGTCTCATGTAATTCTAACTGAAGATTTCTGAATATCTTAAATCTTGACATATGATAGTGCAAACTGATTGGTCAGAATAGGCTAGCAACATGGGGGTTTATGCTAATTACTAGATATGATGATCTTTGATGACCTCATGCACCTGCATGTAGCTTATGTAACTTATCCTCTTATGTAAGTTACTGTTATTCCATATAGTGAGTGTCCTCCCCTCATTTCAATATGCAATACAGATACTCTTTAGAGGAGAGTTGCAGGAGAGGGGCTGGAAGGATAGATGGGGAAGGGGGGGGGGGGGGGGGGGGATAGAAGGAATGTGGGATAGAAGAGAGGTTTGCAAGGGAAGGACAGGAGACAAAAGGGGAGGAGGGAAAGGGGGGATAGAAGGGGTGGGGGTAGAAGAGAGGTTTGCAATGGAAATAATCTGGAGGTCAACTCAGTAATATGTTTATTGAAGTATCTTAACTAGCAGAGAGAATTGGCGTGAAAGACTTTGTAAAAAAAAAATTGTTCAGACAGCTGTTCAATTAGTTTTGAAGATGAATATTAAATGATATCTTTTATTAGCATGACAAACAAAATAAAAGATAATTTGTTATTCATTAACCAAAATTTTTCAATTTGGAATAAATTAAATGCATGGGAACAAAGGACTAAAAAACCTAAAAGTTAGTGTTTGGAGTGAACAAATTTAATAATTTTAAATGCTTTTGAAAAGGATTTGTTTGAATTGAATGATCATTATAATTATCTAGATAATCATTGTTCAGAACGTAAAATGTATATTTATCCCTCACTGGCTATGTTATTTGCCATATATGAAGTGTCAGGAATTATGTAAAACGGAAAGGATTTATTAAAACAGTCATGCTTCAGGCTGTTCGCAGATAAAGATGATTCATACATTTTTTTGTAACTGTATTTATAGTGTTGATAAATATTACAACAAGCGTATCAATACAAATATAATGACATTGATTTGATTGATCAGGAAATGTATTCTTTTCAATGAATTTCATGAAATCTAATTGAAAATTCAATATAATTGACATATTGACCATCTTGGATTCTTGATAATAAAATAAATGCGTCTTTGTCAGGAATCACTATATAAAAAAATACTCACTTTTCAGAATGATATCTTAATTGATTTAGTAGGAGTAGTACTTGGCCTGAAATCTCATTGAAAAATAATGACTTCTATGATGACATGTTGTTCCCAGAACCCCTTCAGCATGATACAATTATCATTTATTTTTACAGGTATTTATAAAACACATGGTATTGGAACTGGAACCTGATACAAAATACCTCTATTATTAACTTATCATGTAGATTACTGAACATAAAAGCAGATTCTTAACTTGTTAATATTAACTCATCGTGCAGATTGTTGTACACAAAAGCTGATTCTTGACTTGTTTAAATTGTTATTTGTAAAAAGTATTACTATTAATAGAATACAAGTATACTTTTCATAAAGACAATTTATATACTTTCCATAAAGTCCATTATGTTCTAATTATCAATTAGGTCAGGATTACTATGCAATATACAGGCAGGGCTGCTAGCCCCAGATCCTTAAGGAGAGTGTAGCAATTTGTGTATTTGGCTTTGTGTACGTATATTTGGAGAAGCATCCTAGTGTGCTAAGCATGTAAACCTGAACTCTGGGTAAGCCCTTATGTGTGGTATTAAAAGACTTGACGGAAAAGAACATGAATTGTTGTGAAAAATATATATAATTTCACAAAATATAGTTAGCTTATGTCCTAAATTGATTTTGTGTCAAGAAGAACTTCTGTTAGATATAGAAATGGTACAAATATGAGTAAAACACAGGAACTGGAACCTGATGCAAAATAACTCTTTCCACATCAACTTATCATGTAGATTGCTAAACACAAAGCTTATTGTTGACAAGTTTTGTGTAAGTTGTTCTTAGAAAGAACATATCACTGTCATGAGAATACAAGTCTAATTTCCACAACTCTTATTGCATACACATGGCAATATAGCATAATGCTCTACCCTATCAATTGGGTCAGGTTGATTATGCAACAGACTAGCAGCTGAGACTGTGATGCTAGCAGCCTGTATTGGGATGTGTATTAGACTCAACAGGAATATCTGAACTCTGGTTGACCCCTTTTGTGTGGTATTTAAAGGAATATAAGGGAGATACCATGGTTTAAAATTCAACATGATGTTTAATGTTATTGGGTTTTTGCAGCTAATTCCATAAATAATCTAAACAAATTAATTAATTATGTTTGTCTTTCATCTTAATGTTTTAGAAACACTTAAAAATATAGAAAAACTTGCATGACAATCTTAAATATTCCATATTCAAGATAATATTATGATTAGTAAGTTCAAATTAGAGAATTTATATAGTGCGAGTGATCATTTGATGAAAGCTTAAAATTTAGTAATAATGATGCGTCATTTGCAGCTGAAAAGTCAATATGGATGCTATCGCGGCCATCTTTGGTTCTCAAAACTGAAACGTCTACCTTTGTGGGAGGAATCACTATAGGTATAACATACTACAATATGAAAATGATATCTAGATTGGTTTAGGAGAAGTAGTCATTTTCATGAAATCTCATTGAAAATTCAATATGGCTGCTATTGCAGCCATCTTGGATTCTCAAAACTGAAACGTTTACCTTTCTGTGCGGAATCACCATAGTTATAACATACTACAATTTCAGAATGATATCTAGATTGGTTTAGAAAGAGTAGTCTTTTCATGAAATCTAATTGAAAATTCAATATGGCTGCCATAGCGGCCATCTTGGATTCTCAAAACTGAAACGTCTACCTTTCTGTGAGGAATCACCATGGGTATAACATACTACAATTTCAGAATGATATCTGCATTCGTTTAGGAGGTGTAGTCTTTTTCGTGAAATCTAATTGAAAATTCAATATGGCTGCCATGGCGGCCATCTTGGATTCTCAAAACTGAAACGTCTACCTTTCTGTGAGGAATCACCATGGGTATAACATACTACAATTTCAGAATGATATCTGGATTCGATTAGGAGGAGTAGTCTTTTTCCTGAAATCTAATTGAAAATTCAATATGGCTGCCATAGCGGCCATCTTGGATTCTCAAAACTGAAACGTCTACCTTTCTGTGAGGAATCACCATGGGTATAACATACTACAATTTCAGAATGATATCTGGATTCGTTTAGGAGGAGTAGTCTTTTTTCTGAAAGTTTACGGACGGACAGACGGACGGACGGACGGACGGACGGACAGACAGACGGACGACGGACGAAGCGCCATGACATAAGCTCACATTTACTTTGTAAAGGTGAGCTAAAAATGACCGCATTGCTCGGTATTTTGATTTTTTTTCATAAATCCTAAATTTTCGTCTAGTACCGTGCGCTTCGCTCCGGTACTAGACCATACTTTTGGTCATTAACGCGATGGTGTATAAATTATATTTGTAAATACCTAAATAAAAGAGTAACACTGATCTGATCAGACGCCATTTTGGCCAATCTCATCTTTCAAGCCAGATTTAAAGCATTTAGAAAAGGTGCTCGTCGAGATAAATTCGTTACCATGTGTCCGCGAGTTTGATATGGAGATTTATCATGTGTCCGAGTTAAATATCAAACTCGAACTTCGTTCTCGTTTGATATTTAACTCGGACACATGATAAATCTCCATATCAAACTCGCGAACACATGGTAACTTATAATGTTTACGACATGAGCGGCTAAATATTACTTTTTGAAAATATGAACCTCGATATGACTGCCCTCGTAGGTATTAAATAAACTAAATGTTTTGATGGTTTATCTAATTCAAATCTATAATATAATTATTGATAAAACTTATCATTGATGCCTAATATGTTGCATTAATGTTACAATGTATCAGTCATAGCACCGAAGAGAAGCTTCCTTCATAAATATTTTTTTCTTGGTGACAGCACACTATTCTTTACTTGTTTCTTCAGGATAATGTTAAAAATAAAATAAGGCAAAATAAAATAATCTTCCCCTTTCGCAAGTGAAAAGACAATAGATTTGTCCTTCATAAATATACAAAACAAGTAAAATCAAGGCAAGTGTTTGTCACTCACAGTTATATCAGTTATTCATCCTTCTTCATCAGCTTGCATTCTGCTGAGTTGGCTTTATTCAAAAAGAAAGATTCTCCAACTATAGACTTTGTTTTCTTCAAATTTATCCGCAACTTTTTCTTTCCCTTGATCTGTTCAAACTTTTTTAATGTTTGCCTGTAAAAAAAGAGTGTCTATTAGTTTCAATACAAGGATTTGTTATATTTTTTCAACTGAATAATACATTAACGTTTAAATTTACATTTTCTATGTCATTTACTGCATTTAGCATTGTCAAAAAGGCAAATAAGCCATTTGATCTGTAGCTCATCTCATTTATAAAACAAAAGGTTAGAGGTTCAATATTTGAGGAGTCACAGGATTTGTAATTTTTAATTTTTTAATTCATAATCCCTATCAGCTAAGGAATCCAAATACAAGGCTTCAGCTTTCTAGCCTTGACATCATGCCATCCCCAATGGGTCTTTAAGGCCAGATGAGCAAAAAACTAAGTCTATTATATTTTTACTGGTCAGTTTATTATTCGTTTTTAAAAATTCTAACCGGGTTATGTATTCCTGATATATCTGACAGGTACCGGTATGTTAATTCATTCACAAAACCAAGCATTTATTTTTAAAGGATTCAATCCTTATGAAACTCTCAGTTAGGGTAAATAGAATATTACATTGGTAGGTCTTACAATGGCATTTCAGGAGATAAAGTCATATTTCTTGCATTTATACTGGTACTAATGTGAACATTCATGAAGTGTAGTTAGAAATGGAATTAATAGCAAAGACAATAATACTGGGGGACCTTTTGTTGTGAACCGGTAATATTAGGATCATTTTGACATTGGACTTTAGGTAGTGCTGGATGAGACATGTCATTAGCTGGTTATGTAGAGACCAAAAGGGTTTGTTTGGATAGAATTTAGGTATTTTAGGAACTCTGTGATTTGAAGGAAAATGATTTCAGCAAACATACTTAAACTTAAACTGTGGCCTCTTCATCTGCATACAGAGTTTCAGGGGCATCTCGTAGAAGTCTGCATCGGACTGGAAGTCAATGGCCGACTCTCCCTCTCCGGTGAACACGATTCCTGCTCCTAACTCGTTAGAATCCAGCTGCATACTGCCCTCAATAAATAAAGCACCACTGAAAGAACAAACAATAACATTAATGAATTGGAGATATGCAAATCAAATGACTTGATTAGGTAGAAAGTATATTTTGCTGTTGTTATTTGATGTAAACCAAAAACAATTAATTACAAAATATCAATAAACAATACCATCTTCATTCTCTCCCCACAGAGGAAGCGTATAAATGTTTTACGCCAATCTAGCCTCTCTTCCAATTAGCCAAAATTTCAAGCCAATGAAAACACGCCTTGAATATGTTTGGTTGTTAGCATCCTTGAAGGTCAGAAGGTGACATTAAAAATATCATGCCTTTATGTTTATTTTTTATTTTAAACTGAGGAAATATATTTGAAAAATCAAATATTGATTATTTTTTTATATAAAGATAGTACTGTTTTATAACTATGTAAATTATTCTTTGTTTGTTGATAAATTTTCTTTTACTGATCAACCCAAAAACTAATGTGAGAAAAAGCAATTTTTTGGAAAAGGAAGAATTATCTCCCCTGAATGTTAAATTCGTATTGCAAAAGCATACAGATGTGACCGAGGCTTTGCGAATGACCACTTTTGAAACGGTGACCTGATTGCACAACTATTTCATAGTGCATCCAATCATTCTTCTACCTTTATCCCATGTATTTGGCTAACTAGAACAGAGGCAAAGTGACATGACTGAGCTGCCTTTGTGGGGAGAGAATGTACCATGTTAAGGTCAGATAATTAAGATTTAAAGTTTGAACCCTTAAAAATGTCTTTTTCAGGAAACGTCTTTGTCATTATCTTTTCAACAGAACAAGTTCTTGTAACTTGGTGAGGTCAGAAGTATTCCTACTGGCATGGCTGAACCACTAAAATGTTTGACTCTCTTGGTCCTTGGTTTTAATCCCTCTAGATTTTTAGTCCTGATTTGCAACCCACTAATGTCTAAACCATACAGATATATAAGACTGCAGTCCACTGACCTGTTTTTGATGAGAGACTCACAGTTCCTACTCCAGAGACTGATACTGACGTAGCCGGAGAGGTCGATGGAGACGACGCCCACAACCTCAACATTGAGGACGAGGCCGTTGGACAGATGTACTCGCTCTGAGTGGTCCTGGAGCAGCAGGTTACCCTGTCACAGATAATGAAGTGTTAACATATTTTGGAAAAAAATATTTTTTATCTAAATTCTTCAAAGGCATTTAGAAGTTGGTATGATATTACAAGACAAATCTTCTTGTGAACTTCTTTACTGATTTCTTACGACATATCTCAGCTATCCCTTACCCCTTCTTCAGGTGACTGATAAAGAGGTATACAGTATGGTATGAGTTGTAATCTATAAATATGATCTTTTTATTGTGGAAAACACATTTCCTAGTATATGCTTCCTTATTCCCAAGATGAAATACAACAAGATGAAGCAATGCATCCCACCTAATGAAGGATTAGTATAAACTCCAAAGCATCATGATTTTCACAATTAGGAAGTTTCTATAAAAGAAATCTGCTTTTTTCAACAGGCCTACCAGAGAACAAAATCAAAACACTACCAAAGGTTGTGATATGTACACAATTGTCATTAGTAGACCAAATCTCTTCACAAATTACTTCTGTACATCAAAAAGCTATGAAATAGCAGCATCTAAGCAACAAACAGCAATTAAGTCAAGCAACAACGGAAAAGCAACTCAGAAATATTTGAGGCCTTTGTAAAAATGAAGACACGGGTTGAATCCAAGGGAAAACTGTATGATGAAGGAACAAGATGAAGTCAAAACAGACATACCTGTAATGCTGAAGTGAGGTCGGACGGAGCGTTCCACACAGCAGACATGAGGCCTGACATTCCCCGGAAGAACTCGTACTGCTTGAGTAGGACGTCCACGAGATAGAAGGAGAGTCCTGCTGCTACCTCCGGTCCCTCCTTCTCCTCCCCCTCTTCCTCCCCCTCCCCTCCCTCCCCCATCAGGGACTCCAGCCCCTCCGCGTATATTCCAATCTGGAAGAGTAGCAATAATGCTGAGGAATATATGGATGACAACTTCTTTGTTCATTGTATGCGACGTTTCGACACAGATCCTTGTGTCGTTCTCAAGCAGAAACGTCGCATACAATGAACAAAGAAGTTGTCATCCATATATTCCTCAGCGTTATTGTCATTCCAACTTCTAAAATGCCTCTCAAAGATGGAAGAGTAGCGTTTATATATGATTATTTATGAGCTATCAATCCTACGCCACTTACAGTATACAATATATACAACCTTGACAATGTGAACATGATTTGACAACTTAGTCATCACGTGAAAACTTGGCCAATACAAGAATCTGAGCTTTGGGAGGTTTCAAAACTTCAGCAGTGAATGAATGAATGAAAGTATGCTTATTTGAATCTTAAGAAGCTAATTAATAGAAATATGTATTTCTGTATTGGTCAAGTTACAGACTTATGATTTTCCCTTTTTTATACGATTTCTAATTTCTATCTTTTTTAATCAATGAGACATTTCATGTTTCAAGTCAAGCAAATAAAATTCAAACAAACAAAATATATTCAGAGCAAGCGATATCTGGCGCATAAATCAATTTCTGCAGTTCTGGTACAGACATACAAAATGAGGATTTAAAATACAGTTTGTTGGAAATAATTATTTGCATCATTGGCTTATCATTTTTATGGTAGTATTTAAGATATATTAAAGTCCAAAAAGGTTTGCCTATTTCTCAAATCAAATTCACTGTATGAACATATCACATTTATTTGTAAAGTGAGCTCACATTCATGAAAGGCTGTTCCACGTCCCCGAGGAGGTTGACGTTCATACCACTTCGCTTCATCACCCCGGAGTTGGAGTTCTCAAACATCAGGTTGTATGTGCAGTTCAAATCCTCTGTAGCTGTAGACAAATGTTTATATATTAAAGGGGCAGTAGCACGTTTTTTTAATAATTTTATATTTTGATTTTTTCACTGATAATTGTACATTAATGTTTAATATTTTATTTTGATAGTGTCAAAAATCTCATAACACAAACCAATTATTCATAGTCAGAGGACAAAGTATGAAGATTCACCTAACATCCATGGGCGGCCATTTTATGTGAATACCTTTAATTCATTTTGTCTAAGAAAAAGGATGGCTAAACTTTACAACATATATTTGAATTATTACCTCTCCATTTAGTTTAAATACATTTTCTTTCAATTGGAACCATTAATTTTCATTTTCCTGACATCATCTTATATTCCCCCTAAAAACATGCTACTGCCCATTTAATATTAGAGCATTTATTATTGTGGAGCACGGTGTGGTAGTGGATACCATTGTTGCCTGTCCATACATTTGTAACGTCGGCTTAACACTGTGTTGTGCCCTCAGGCATAGCACTTTATCCACATTGCACTCAGTTCACCCAGCTAAACAAATGGGTACCTGAACATGGAGAGCACCCAGACCTATATTGAATTGAGTTAGTTATGGTTAAGAAGAATAGTTATAAATATGAATAAAGCACTGACACTCATATGAAAGAACTTGGAAACTTGCTCACTTATCAAAAGCCATGCTAGATTTGTCACTCACTTGCAAAGGCGCCTGTAAATGAGCTTGATTTTCCTTTCTGTGACATCAGATTGTAATTGTTGATTTGTGGCTGCTGTAATATAGTCTGTAATTTATTTCTGAAATGGAAAGAAGACAAATTAAATGAAGCCAACATTTGACAAATTCAAATTCAAAAACCGATACAGGAAATAAGGCAAAACTCTTGTCATTGAGGTACATGTATAATGGTTTTGAGCAACTGAAGCCTTGAGATCCTAATTAGTATTCTTCTCCTTTGACATTATGATTTCTCAGAGTTGAAAATTGGCAAATCAATCACACTGATTCAATCCTTGAATGAATTGATTTTGTATAGAATAAATAATGTGAACACTTTCATTGAGTTGCTGAACAGTTCCACAATTACCCTTTAAAGAGACACAGAGTATGTTAATAGGATCACATATGTCAAATTTTGAAATCGATGTTATTACATCGGGAACCACTAACTGTTACTGAAAATAACAAGTTAAAGGTCAATCAGTACATTAGAGCGAAAATACGGCCATTCAAAGTCGGGATTTTGATCGAAAACCGGACAATGTGGCTCGAGTGGCGCACGCAAATTCGCCAAACGTAATTTTGAAACCTTGTCATAAGCTGACAGGAAGATATATTCGATTCGATAGTGTTTATTAGGTATTGTAACTTAAAGGTAGATTAATTGGATGCATAATTTCAAATAATAAACATATTTGAGATGTTTCTTGATTTTTCCATAAAATTTAGCATTTTAGAGATATTATGCATAAAAGGATATACTTGCAAGTTCAGTGATGAGATATGAACTTCAATCAGCATATATGATATTTTGTAGCTTATCAAAACCAAATAAAATTTTAAGAAAGATACTTTGACCATAACCCTTTACAAACCCACCTGAGATTCTGGTCATGGCGTGCCCTATCCAGGACAGTCATCTTGATGAAGGTGGCCAGCTCATGTTGTGTCTGGTCTGACACTGAGAGTACAATGTTCCTCAGCTCCACCACACTCAGGTTCAGTCTGAGGAGGCGGTCCAGTGCAACCACCCTCACACTGCTGTCGTACTTGTGGGAACTCTGGTGGAATATCTGGCTCAGTGCTGTCTTTACCTGCAATATGGAGCATAATAATTGATATAAATCTTATCATGGCCATTATTTTCTCATTGTCTGGCTACACAATATTTTCAAAACTTTGTTTTCTGATATTTCCATTGTACACTGATGTCATTTCTTTTTATGACTGAATTCTAAAATAATTAAAAGTTCTACCGGTAAGTTTGTATCTTTCATTAAACCCTTTACACTTGGGATGAAAGTGAATCCAGGCTTCTTGTTTAAATTCAAGGCTTTGTTAAGAAACTTTCAGGTGATGAAAACCTTTTCTTAATATGACCAAACTTTATAGTTCACATAACCACAAACATATTTCACTATTTTCTTTGGAATATATGAATGTCTGATTACAAAATTGTATAGTGTTTCAAAGGATGCTACTCAAATATGTTCAGTTTGGTAATGAAAGCCGTTTGTGAAAGCCATTTTTGATGGGCCGCTCTGACCTATCTTGCCACAAACCAGTGAATACATTACTGGTCACGCCCCCTTTTTGTGAAGTCATTAACAGAATCAGCCATGTTATCTATACAGCCATCGTAACATACAACAGGAAAAAAACAATGATTAACGATTTTCAGAAAATGTTTTCCACTCAGTTAGATAAATCATTTGACGATGTAACACTACTAAGCATTTGGTGCAAAAAGATATCCACATCAATGGCAATTAAACAATTATTATGGCGGTATTTCAGTTGAAATAATGATGCGTTACTCTGTATAGTCTGTATATTACGTCACCCGCGCGAGTTTTATGGCAGGGTTCATACAGATTTTAAGACCTCCAATTTAAGACTTTTTAAAGACCTTTTCAAGACAAATAATATCAAATAGACCAAGGCCAAAATAGGCCCACCTTGACTTATTATAACATGATAATGTTTCAGTCGATGTGCTGCTTCCGTCAGTTTTTTGTGATAATGTCTGACTCTCAGTTTTCACAATTAGCTTTCCAAGTTGAAGTCCCGCTGACGAACGTTCATTTCGCTTGTGTGCTTCGCTCTTCATGTGAGACCGTAGCGCATGTTCTCCCATTGTTCCCAAGCCAAACGTTTTCAAACACAATACACAGTAGCCGCTTCTCCTATCAGATTTACATTCCTTAATCCAAGGGTAGGTTGACAGCCACGCTCGGGAAAACACCGTTTTCCCCATCTCGTTGACGATTGGCCAGGTAATCGCCTCAGGTAAATATAGAGATTGTGACAATATTTGAATATGAATAGCCCGGAAGCTGCCAGTGACACGCTATGCTGGAGTGCGCATGTCTACCACACAATGCTGCTTTGCCGGAAAGAGCCGAGGTTTTCCGATTGCGGAAGGCGAAGAACAAAGGGCAGTAACTCTAATCTAATGTTGTGTCATAACTTGAGCGATTTTTCACGTTTTGAATTTATCGAGCGAACATTATTACTTTATATTGAATTATTGAACAACTCGAAAGGTTTGTTAATTGTAAAATTCAATATTAAGACCTTTTTAAGACGTTTGGTATCTTTTTAAGACCTTTTAAAGTCAAATTCGTCATTTAAGACTTTTTCAAGAAACAGGTCCAAATTTAAGGCCTTTTCAAGTTTGTGCGAACCCTGTATGGCCCCTAAGCCAGGTGGGTTTTCACAGCCGATAATTACGCTGTCCTAATGAAAGGCTAAATAAAGATATTTATTGGACAAATTAACAAAAATCAAGTCAAAAAAATCTTTGAACGAAAATCGAGAAGTGGTAAAGTCGAGGTTAGTTGATGTTTAATACAATTCCAGGCCCTCAGTTTCTACTTTTCTATATATCGTTAGCCCCTCAATTCAAGGATATCAGATAACTATTTGACAAGTTTCATTCACCCCTTGATAAAATGCCTCTTGGGGTAGCCTCTGGAGGGCCTAGCCTGTAATATGATTATATAGTCCTATCACAATATGCGTAATGATATCGCAGTAAGTAACGCTTGCAGTGTAGTGATACACTAATACATCGTCTGCTTGACAAGTAGTCCGGCTAGCCCTATGGCTGACATGCCGTTGACACCTCTGTAACTAGAAGTAATAAATCCCGATATCTAAGAAGCTATGTTCATCTTATGTGAAGTACAAGCATATTACATGGTGGCAGCTAGGGTTCTCATTGTTTGAACCACGTTTCTGAAGTGAACTGTAAGTGTTTTCGATGTGATTCCGATCTCACTCACTAGAACTTTCGTGCTTCGCGCTACGATCCATGTCTGGATAACAGAGTTCCATTGACGGCTGGATAAGTGAAAACGTAAACAATATGGCGTCCTCCATACCGAATCCAACGATGGATTGGAGTCATCCCGATCGCTCACAAACTTTCAAGGAATTTAGACAGTTGAGCGAGATCTGGTTTAAAGTGAAGAATATCAAGAAAGAAGATCAACACAATTACATCATTCTGTGGGTCGGCAGAGAGGGTTTGAAGATATACAACACGTGGGGAATGACCGACGATGAACTGAAAGAACCAATTAATCTGTGGACGAAATTCTCGCAACAGCTAGAGCCGACAGAAAACCGTAGAATTCACCGACTAGAATTCCAGAGATACAGACAGCTTGATGGAGAAACTATTGATGATTTCTTCACTAGATGCAAGACGAAAGCTAAGAAGTGCAACTTCAAAGACCGGGAGATAGAAGATGAAAGAATCATCGAAGTTATGATAGCAGGAGTTAACTACCCTGAGGTACAGAAGACTTTGTTAGCAAAAGACATGACACTGAAACTGGATGAATGCTATAACATCTGCAAGACACACGAGGCAAGCTGTTCACACATGGAGCAGTTCAAGACCCTGGATAAAGAAAGTGTGCATGCTGTAAGAAGGCAAGGGGGAAATACATGCAGAGCTTGTGGAAAATCACACCCAAGGAACAAGTGCCCTGCATACAGGTCCCAATGTACCAATTGCAAAAAATATGGCCACTGGCAAGTCATGTGTCGATACAAAGACAAGACAAATCAAGACCAGGGATACAGGCCAAGACGAAGAAGCCGGTCCAGAGCAAGAAAAAGGTTTGGAGATCGAGGATCCAATAGAAATGATGAAAACAAGATGGATATGCATAGCGTCAATCAAAACGACTTAGCAAACGACTTCGAAAAATTGGAATTCGCAACCATAAAAGTGATTGACAATGTTACAGAGAGTGAAAACAAAGATGAGCTGTACGCTACACTGGATATAAAGATCCCGCACAGAAATGGGACAGACCTGTTGAAAGCAAAAGTCGACACTGGAGCCCAGGGAAATCTGATGCCACTTAGAGTATACAGAAGGATGTTTCCCAGCCAACTCGACGCTGAGGGATTTCCACGACCTGGAGCAACCGTTCCGAGACGCACAACACTTGTCGCGTACAACGATACCGTCATTCCACAGTATGGTAGTTTCTCACTGAGATGCAAATTTGGAGATGGCGAATGGAAAAATGAAGAATTCTACGTAGCAGAGGCGGACGGACCAGTCCTACTAGGTCTACCCTCATCGCGTGGTTTGAAGATAATAACGATAAACTGCGGAACACAGAGTCGTCAAGTTGCGGAAGTAAAACAACAAGTTGTACAGCTGAACAACAAAGAAGATTTAAAGACACAGTATCCTGACAGGTTCGAGGGGATAGGAAGGTTTCCTGGGGAGTTTCACATTACCCTCAGAAATGATGCCCAACCAGTCGTACAGCCGCCAAGGAAGTACCCTATACAGATGAAGGAAGAACTCAAGGCTGAGCTGGACAAGATGGAAAATGTCGACGTCATAGCGAGAGTCTACGAACCAACTGACTGGGTTTCAGCGCTTGCATTCAGTAGGAAACAGAACGGAAAACTGCGTGTCTGCTTAGACCCCAAAGACCTCAACAGAGCGACGAAGCGTACATACCATAAGATACCTACACTTGAAGAGATCACGCACAAATTCTCTGGAGCGCAAGTTTTCAGCAAACTAGACGCTCGTCATGGTTATTGGAGTATCGTCCTCGACGAAGTGTCCAGCCTATACACTACATTCAACACACCGTTCGGAAGGTACCGCTTCAAGAGGTTGCCTTTTGGACTAAAGGTGTCACAAGACATCTTCCAAGAAAAAATGGATGCAATACTGGAACAATGTCCAGGAACTTTAGGCATAGCAGATGACATTGCAGTATTTGGAGTCAACAGTGAAGACCACGATAAAAACCTCCACAACCTGATGCAAGTCGCAAGAAAATATGGACTGATCTTCAACTTAGAAAAATGTGAAGTGAAAGTGAAGAAGATCAAGTTCTTTGGATGTTATTACGACGCAGAAGGGGTTCATCCCGACCCAGAGAAGGTAGAGGAGATACAGAAACTTCCGTCACCAACCAGCGTTGTGGAGCTACAGCAGTTTCTAGGCATCGTACAGTACATGGCCCCATTCATTCCCAAGCTATCAGACCACACAGACAGTCTACGTTCTCTCACGAAGAAGGACTCTGAGTGGAGCTGGACAGCGTCACATGAGAAAGCGTTCCAGAATCTGAAGACCTTGATATGCAACGACTGCATTCTGACATACTTCAACACAGGAGCGAAATCTGTCATACAAGTTGATGCGTCCATGAAAGGGATCGGAGCAGCTTTACTACAGAACGGTAAAGTAATAGCTTATGCAAGCAAGGCCATGACCGATACAGAAAGAAGATATGCCAACATAGAACGTGAGCTCCTAGCCGTTGTATTTGGATGTACACGGTTCCACACATACATTTATGGATCACACTTCAAGATTGAATCTGACCATAAACCACTAGAAAACATCCAACACAAGTCACTGGCGAACGTCCCACCTCGACTACAGCGCATGATGATGCGGCTACAACCCTATGATTTTGAGATCATTTACCGCCCAGGAAAAGAAATGGTGCTAGCTGATGCACTTTCACGACTTCATCCACGACCAGGACCACAGATTGACTTGGATACGACCATCCACATGATCAACATCTCCACTGAAAAGCTATCTACACTGCAGAGAGCTACGAATGAAGATGAAGAAACACATGCACTGAAGGAAATGATACTGAATGGATGGCCGGAAAACCCCAAGCAAGTTCAAAGAATTGTACGTCAGTACTGGTCATGCCGACATGAACTGTCGATCGACGATGGACTCGTCCTGAAAGGTGAAAGGATCGTCATCCCAGAGGTCCTACAGAAGGACATGCTGCATAGAATCCACGAAGGTCACCAAGGCGTGACAAAGTGTCAGCTCAGAGCGAAGACATGTGTATACTGGACTGGTATAAACAAGGACATTGAAAAACTAGTTGGTCAGTGCAATGTGTGCCAACAGTCCCAGAACAGTCAAGCTCATGAACCACTCCTTCCACAAGAAATTCCACAGACACAGTGGCAGTGCGTAGGAACTGACCTGTTCCATTTCGATGGTTCAGAACATTTGATAATAGCTGACTACTACTCAAAATTCTTCTTTGTGAGAAGAATCAGTGGACAATGCACAAGCAATGTCGTTATCGCCTTGACGAAACAGATATTCGGAGAACAGGGGACACCTTCAAAAGTTATCAGTGATAACGGACCACAGTTTTCCAGTGCTCAATACACAAAATTTGCCGCTGAGTGGGGATTTACACATGTAACCTCCAGTCCGAGGTATCCTCGTAGCAATGGATTCATTGAACGGACCATACAGACGGTAAAAAACACGCTGATGAAGGCAAAGAAGTCTGGAATCGATCCTGACCAGGCCCTGATGTGTCTACGAAGCACACCCATTGACAACGTGATCCCGTCGCCAAGTGAACTTCTCAACCGACGTAAAATGAAAGGCAATCTACCGATGAAGGCAGAGAACAGTCTTCACAACAAAGACCAGATACACGACAGGCTGTCTCAGCGCCAGACAACGCAGAAGATGCATCACGACAAAACATGTGGTAAAGATCTGCCAGCCCTCATCGCAGGTCAACGTGTGATGATCCAAGATCCACGGACCAACCAGTGGGCACCCGCCCGCATCAAAGAACTGTGCAGTGAACCACGATCTTATGTAGTCGAAACTCCTAACGGCTATATATACCGAAGGAATAGGCATCATATAAGAGACATTGAGCCAGTCAAGAACCCGGTGAAGCGAGTCCGCTTTGCCGATGAGAAGAGAAGAGAAGTGGGTAATGGTGACCAACCACAACCACGTCCGATCGTGCAGAAAGTGGGTAACGGTGACCCACCACAACCACGGCCGAGCGCACAGAAACCAGCGCTGGGCAAAAGTGACAATGTTCCTGACAAAATGAACAATCAACCCAGTGACAGGCCAGTCACAACCCGATCTGGTCGTACATGCAGAAAGCCTAACAGGCTCATTGAACTGTAGCAGCTTTGTGCAAATATATCTTTTATCTGTACAGTAATGAGTGCAGTTTGAATTTGAACTTTAAATTTGTGCCAAAGAGTTTGTGCCAAAGACTTTAATTCCTGTTACAGTTCCAGTTTACTAGTTCAATATTTATAGTTGAGTAGCTAAATTTAATATTTGCATTTCAGTAGATTAACTCAATTACTTGCAATTGTTATTGATGTGAATGGTTTTATATTATATGTTTTGAAACTAACATGTCAACTATTACACTGTAAGGTATGAATGAATCTTATGTACTGATTGTACTTAAATATGTGTGACTGCAATTGAATTCATATCAGTTGTCTTGTTATCATGCATTGATAAAATAGTAGTTTTACAGCGTTCAGTTAAATATTAATTGTTCTAAAAAAAGAGGGATGTAATATGATTATATAGTCCTATCACAATATGCGTAATGATATCGCAGTAAGTAACGCTTGCAGTGTAGTGATACACTAATACATCGTCTGCTTGACAAGTAGTCCGGCTAGCCCTATGGCTGACATGCCGTTGACACCTCTGTAACTAGAAGTAATAAATCCCGATATCTAAGAAGCTATGTTCATCTTATGTGAAGTACAAGCATATTACATAGCCTACATCCTTTTCCTATTTCATCTACTTGATAAAAGGTTGATAAAGATTTATCTATGTTATATGTCAAATGTTCATGTCTTTATTATCATCTTGTCATGAAAATCATTCTAAAATCAGTATTTGATAAACAGTTGCATATTTGTATGAGAAAAAAACATAATCACGCAAAATGTTTGGGGGTCCTCCAGATATTTTCTGCGTCAAATACTCAGGAAAGTTGAGCTCAAGACAGTGTATAAAATAGATTGGAAACCTAGCCTGTCTTTAAATTTAATTGGTCAATTCCTTAGTGGAAAATAAAGAAAATTCTTGAAAAGTTACAAGTCCTGACCAAAATGTAACCAGTCCTGGCAAAAAGTAGCTAGTAAAAGGACTGGCGGACGGGCTGTGTTTGAAACACTGGCCAAGTTGACAAAAGATTTACCCCTTGATCCAATGCATCTGCCGGCATCCTCCGCAGAGCTTCTATAGCTGTGACGGAGACCATGCTGTTGTTGCTGGCGATGGCGTGGTACATGATGGGTGAGACGGTGGCCGGGAGTCCAGCGTTGCCCATCGCCCGTAGGTACATGAGGCGACATGTATCGTTCTCACACTTCTCCACTCCCTCTATCAGCAGGGTCTGGAACTCCAGCGCAACCTTCAAGAAAACGTAAAATGAGTTGGGTACATATATCCCCAAACCAACACTCTTTTTGGATTTTAAAAAAATCTCCATAAAAAAGTGATTCTCTCCTTTTTATCAACACGAAAGGGGAAGGCACTTGACTCAGGTAGGCTTGAGGAGGTAACGGGCTGGCTACTACTTGCATTCACTAAAGGACACTAATAGATGTGCTAATGTGGTTAAACATTATAAAAGTAAAAGCAGAATCATTCAGGATTAATAATAACAGCTGTTACCAAGTTCTTAGACAACAGAAGATTTCAACGTAATACCCTGAGACTCACTTTTTGTTGACACTGCTCCCCCAATTGACAGTAGGTGTGGATAATGGCACCCATTGCAAGAAGTAGCGACTCCCTCAGGATCTCACTTGGGATAGGCTTCTTCAGGATAGTCTGGGAAACATAAAGATATATGATTTATATTGTACAAATATCCCAAACTGAAAAAATACTTGACACCTGATTGAGAATATGAACAAAATTTAGATACTGTCAATCGTTGATATCAACCAAGCACTAATATCAATACACTGATATCAACCAAGCACTTATATCAATAACACTGAAATCTACCGAGCACTTATATCAACATCATTGATATCAACGAAGCCCTTATATCAATATTACTGATATCAGCCAAGCACTTATGTTAATATCAGTGATATCAACCAAGCACTTATATCAATAACACTGATATCAACCGAGAACTTATATTGATATCACTGATATCAACCAAGCACCTGTCCCAATATTACCCACCAGCAGATCCTTGAGCATATATTCCCCAGGGTGGGAGGTGTATGCTGCAGCTAGCAGGTATCTCTCTGGGTGCTCTGTTGCATAGTCCTCATCAAACACAAGCAGGTCCATCATAGCCTTGTGGGCAGACGAGGTCTGGGCTGCAGTTGCAATGTCAATCAGCTGGGGTCTGGTGAGGGCAGAGATTGGAGGAAATTATCATACAGAGATTCTCACCAAAGTGTAATCTGATATCAAATTTATCAACATGATTCAATTAAAGTTCAAATATCAAACAATAGCAGGGGATATTTAAAATGTTATCAATGAGTAATTGATATCAGATGACACAAGTTGGGTTTTTTAAATAATCAGAAATCATTACTATTTTCATTAATAATATGAGTCTCTGGCCATAACACTGTCATAACGTTTTGATGACATTTGAATTTTGACATCAAAGCTTAGTGATATGTAATCAACTTTGTTACATATAAACCATATTCGACATAATAAGCCCCCTGCTCCAATAAGCGCCCCAAAAGGGTTTTATAATTATAGGTCTACCGGTAATAACCGCACATGTACCAATGGTACTAAAATAATAAATTCAGCGTATTCACTTGTTTCATTAGGACTTAAAGGATACATTAGCGGCAATATTTTTTATTTTCTACTCAATAATGTGTAACTATGTTTTGAACGCCTGTATCAGTTATCAAAGACAACCTAAAAACAGTTCCACTTCAGTAGTCTTTATTTTTCGATCATCATACAAGCACCCATCCAAGTCAATTTTTTAAGCTCCCTGGGCGCTTATTACGACGACTACGGTAGCATTGTTGCCAGTGTTCTAAGTGAGTCCAAAGCATTGTGAAGTCATCAACAGTTACTAATGATGCAAAAACATAATGACAATTTGATTGTTTTGATATCTACAATGTAAATATTTCACACAACAGATATTAACTGTGAACAATAGTTTTCGATACTAAAGTCAAGTCACAGGAACAATCATTTGCCGCCATAGCTTGAACCATTATTTACCATGTTACACTGATACTGAACTTTCTGTTTAATAAATATACTGTATTTATTCAATTCTTACAAATAAGGATTGAACTGCTTAAAAATCAAGGAAAACCAGCAACATACGACACTCACACAACATAGTAGGCATCTTGGCTTGTAAGTAGTTCTGCTATTGTGTCCTTCCCGGAGCCTCTAAGTGATTTCAGCATCTTGAGAAACGCCTTGGCTGACGGTAGAGTTGAAACCTTCTCTCCTACCAGATCTTTGTGTAGCTTACTCAGTAGCTGAACAGGCTGAAGATAATATTTTCTAAAATTAATACATATCTTTTTTCAATATGTTAATAGCAGTATTTTCTTATAATGGTGAGTGAGTGAATGTCTTTAGCTCCCCTAGGATTGGAGATTTGCACAAAAATATATATATAGAAAAAAGTTGAGTTATGATGATAGGAAATTACATGAATTATCTAGTGGCTGTTGGGTTTGATAGAGTAAAAGAAGTGTCCCACTAGGTGGAGAAGTTCATGATCGTCAAGATCTAGCGAGTGTACTCCAAGGAGGGTTTTAGTTTGGTCATCCAGCTTCATTGAGTCAATGACACTTCATCCACAGTGCACTCAATTAACCTATCGCCAGACGAGAGATAACCACGCCCCTTGAAATAAAGGGAGGTAACTCTTGTTATGTCCGACAAACAAAGGCACGTTGTCACTGACGCGAGCGTAACGGACAATGGTATTCCGTTTGTAATAACTGCCTAATTATAGAATGCAGAACAAAATAACCGATTGAAAAAGTTTCTGTATGGTTCATTATCCTAATTTCAATAATTTTCAAACACATTTGACGAATATATAGTTTGTGTGCAACAGAAAACAAATGCGGAAGTGCCGATTATGTGGTATGACGGACATAAGAGTTCACGAAGATTTATAGGAAAAAATGACATATCTGATCATATAAATAAAAAATCTCTTATATGTTTTGATGAACCAATCCATAACGCTTTTGTAAATTCATATAAAGTATATGTACCACACTCCTCCGACCCCCGACCCCGGCGCCCCCTCAAGATAATAAACAAAAACAATAACAAAAAGTGCAGATGCTGCTTAATATTGTTTCCGGGATGCGTACTATATGTCAATTACGACAACAGAAACAACTACGTTTATTCCTTGTTATTATTTATTTTTTACGTAATAACATCAACAGTTCATGTTGATTTTTGAAAACCTATATATTGTAAGGCGATTGTCAAAATCCATACTGTCAAAATCACATATATATAGCTTAGACTTAACGGCAAAGTAACTTAAAAACGACGAAGGGGCCTTCCATAATAGTAATATTCATTTTAACAGGAAGACTAAAAATATTTTTTATATTTCATAATTTTCATTAGCCACTTAACGGCCCCGAAACTCAGGGGCCGTTAAGTGGCTAAATTTTCATTGCTGTTGACTAGTGTAGATACTATATAGTTTATATCCTTTTCTTTTCTCCTTATTTTATAGAAATAAAACTTTAAAGAAATAACCTTATACAATGTTCAGTTTTGAATCTTTTTGTAATCTTATTCAAACAAAAATATTTCCTTCAATGATGATATTTTTTTATCAATTATTTACTTTTATTCATGGATTTATGACTTAAGGTCAAATGTGTAGTGAATTGAAGTCGTATGTTGAATGTTTGTAAGGAGTAAATGCACTGAAAGAAGAAAACAGTATTCTGCATTGTCAATAGAAGTAAGCAAATTTGAAATCATACTGCACTCATATTATATAACAGTGGATTTTGTCATGAATGCTTCGATCAGCAACATGTCAAAACTTAAAAACAAAGCTAGGTTGATCAGATATTGGGAAAGACAGCTTTGACAATGACCTATTACAGACTTTATATAAATTTTCTGCATATGAAATTGGCCATTGCCCTTATATCAATAGTAAGCTTCAAAATGTAAAGGGTCAGTTTTTCATCAATTTTCAATTTCCCAATCCTTGTAAAAATGCCAATTAATCAAAAATTTCAAATGAATTCTTGATTTCCCCCCTAGAAAATATGAGCACTTTTCAATTAAAAAGATTAGCTATGTTTATAAATTCTAAATGACATGATCAGCCACTTGAATATTGTTTAAAGGCAATATTATTGAAGATTTGTGAAACATACTAAACAGTTTTAGTAATATTTGATAGGCACAGTAATGGTTTTGTTAAATTATGCATACATAGTATCTGTGGATTTATTGTCCAAAATAAGCATATAACTCTGATACTTTTTAATTTGATGATATCTTAAGATTTTGAAATACAATATATATTGAAATTATTTGCCTATTTGTTCCAAACAACATAAATGTATAATAATCAAACTATTGAAAATTATATATGTTGATGACAATATTTCTTTTATTCTTAATTTTAACATTGCATTTAGAGTTAATTTTCTATCAAATATAATCTTATATAAATCCTTGATAAAAAGTGCTAGCACTAGTTTTCAATGTGAGATCTATTAAGACCTTAATTAATAATTATTATTCATTTATACCAATTTTTGAGCGATAATTTTATGTTATCCGTGCTAATGTTGTAATTACATAGTTCATATGATAATTCACGATGTCTGATAATTATATACACGAAACTATTCAAACGACAAATAACCAAATAAAGTTTTGCTTGAAATCTACTGTGTGTTTTGAAAATGCAGTATTTCATGGTTGTTTATGCCTTCAATGAAAATCAAACATGAACTTAGAGAATGCAAAATATGTCTACAAATTAGTACAAAATGCTCCAAAATGAATTAACAGCAACAGTCATAAATACTTACGATACCCTTTGTTCATATTTTATTCATAAGTTTGTTGTAAAGAAATGGAAAATTAATTCTTGGTCCGTCACCGCTTCGAGTTTTCCCGTTTCAACGTCTATTTGCACTATGTGATACAACCTCTTCCGAAGATGACACATGTTATCATCTTTATCTGGGTTTTACGACGGTACTCAAGAAACGAACTGCACAAGTCTTGTGTCCAAAAAGCATTTTCTGACATCGGATGCAGAGGAAATCAAACAAGGAAGTAAAACACGATTCTTTGTTTGACGGACAAAATGGCGTCGGCAACGAGGCCAATGGCGCAGTGAATATATGATGCTCTATGATTGGTCGGAAAATATATTTGATTGACAGGTGGCGATAGGTTAATTCACCAAGCATGACAAATGGGTACCTGAATAAGGGGAAGGTACAGACCTATAAGGCCGCTAAGTAGCAGACTGACGTACAATTCCTTCAGTTTATTCGTGATGGTGATGTCACTCTATTGTGTAAACAGTGGATTATTTTCTAGGAATACACTGCTCATTGACTTTCCCGGCAAATTGGGGATGTCAGGTTTTAATAATTGTTTAATTAAATGAAGTCTTCTCTATTGAATTAAAAATCTAAAAGCTCTATTATTGAAGATCAAGGTCAAGGTATCTTATGAGGAATTGGTCACATAATGTGCCAAAAGAATTATAAGCATGAAAACAAATTCCTAGTTCCTGAATGTAAAGTTTACAAATATTCACAGACACCCATTCATTTTTCATTGCGTCTCTTGCATTCAACTTCTAAAGAATTGATATGTTATCTCACATATACTTACAGATTTACAATTTTCAACACATTCAGTGACTTCTGGCTGTGATGGTAGTAATGTAAATGATAAACTTTTTCCAATTTCTGAAATTAAAATAATAAAAGTCGAACCTTGGTTAGGGTAATTTATATCATGCATACTTTTCATTGTTTCATATCATTAATCACATTATTAATTTCACACCAATTCATAACAACTGCAGATACCTCTCTTTACCTACACATTTCAATGAATGTCAAATTGACGTCTTTAAAAAGTGAATTATAAGTGTTATTTTGGAACGGAATTAATGCTACATAATTTCAAGTACCATTTATAATTACTAAACGATGTGAGCAATACAAGCAATAAGTGATCGATTTAAAAATATATATATAAATTTCATGATATACCTTTTTCTAATACAGGCACAGCACTGTCTATATCTGCTGCAGAAACCTTTTCATTGGACCCTGATTTCCCTTGGAATGTAAGAGTTTGACTGGAAAAGATCATTCATGGATACTAGAAATTACACATCAGATAAATCTAGTCATGTCATTAGTTTGTCATACATAGCAATACAATGGATTTTCCTTCATAGATATCAGAATATTCAGCAGAAATAATTTCACTGATTTTACCAGATGCCCGTTAGTGAACAATAATGCTTATGTTGAAAGTCATTGAAACTGATCATACCAATGTTGAAGGGTGAGATATGCGCATTCCTACTGGCCATTCTTCAGCAAAAACGAGTGGATGGATATGTGCGCTATATAAATATTCATATGATATTCATTCATATAATAATTCTGTACTACTATATCAATACATTTTATCTCTTCTCACCTAACAGTAGCTGCTGCATTCATTGACTTCCTCATGTTCAGATGGCTTGTCACTGTGTTCTTACCCTGGACACTTTTGATTATACCTGCTTCAAGTTCATAGTCTAAAGTTGTCTTGCTGGCCACAGATACACCAAGAATCTGAAAAAGAAGTTATTTCAAATATTACGCATCTACATTAAAACTTTATTTTCATTGTTTATGTATGATTTGAGTCTAGAGAGTGAAGAGGGAGTTAAAATGCAATTTTCAACTTCCAGGGGAGTTCAAACCAAGGCAAACTTATTTGAGAGTTGGCACTCTACCAATTTAGCCAAAGTTGAAACTAACGGGAATCCTTTAGGCCCTGTTATGCTTACACATTATCAGAAATCTAATACTCTGTATTTGTACAGGTGTTTGATGTTTAGATGAAAGAGAAAAAGAAGAAAAAAGACATACTTTGTTTGTATTTGCGAATTGTCCAGCAATTTCCAAATTGTTGCATTTTTCTTTAGTTTTTGTGATCATTGTTGGTGAGGTTTGAGTATAAACAGCTGAACACTCTCCAGAAACATCAATCTGTAACGCAAGCAAACATAAAACAGAAAATAAATAAAGCATTTAAATATGGGTTGTGATCGACCGTTGAGTTACCATGTACAAGGAAGATAAAAAAAATTACCTATATGTAGCAATGACTTTCACACACAAGTCAAATGAATTGAGCTAAATTATTTATTAGATTCTGCAAAATGTAGGTCACTTTTATACACATTGAAGTAGTACAAATTTAAAAATATTGGTAAGGACCTTTGTGATGCATTAAATTATCAAACAGCTAGTACATGTTGACTTACATTCAGACTTTGAGATAATAATTCTATAAAAGAAATAGAGCCATTGGCTCTGTAGCTCATCAGGCAATAGTGTTACCCACATTAGAAGGTGCCCAATGAGTCACCAAATGTAAAATGTAGAATCCCCATACTAAGAAGTCTGTACACAAAATTTTAGCTTTCTAGGCCTTATGCTTCTGGAGAAAAAGATGAACATAGGTTTTAAGGGCGTGGCCTAGACGGACAGACGGACGGTCAGATGCTGGACACCAAGCCATGTCATAAGCCCATCAGGCTTTACAGGCCAGATGAGCTAAAAAACCAATCATTATATTTAAAATAGAAGAGGAGTTTCTAAGTTCATTGTAGATCTAGACTTGCTCTTCGAGAGGTTATGTTCAGGTCAAAATATCATAAAACTAAAGTCTAGTTGTTCTAAGTATCATTACAAACATGTAATTTGTAAACTTTAGAATAACTTTCCATTAGTTTTTTCAAAAATATTTCAAAACACTCAAAAGAAATACCTCTATTCTTGCCCCCTGTGTTTCCTGCATCTGTAAAAGGGAGATAATCCCCTTCTTGATGTTGGTACAAAATGCAGACTCTGCCTCGGGTATGAAGAGACGACCCACATTGTCCTCGCTCAGCTCGAAGTAGACTGGGTACTTCAGGAGTGTCCCTAACGTCTTCTCCTGGTTCTCTCGGGAAGCACTCAGCACCGTTGCACTTGTCAACTGGAGGAGGGTTAAAATATAATTAACTAAATTTGTTAATTAAAACTTATTTTAGAGATATGAAATGGTCTACACAATGTTTAACTGCAGTCCTGTAGGTCGCATGATTCTTACCATTTGAAACATAGTTGTTAGCAAACCAATCATATCATAGCAGTTAAAATTAAACATCATAAGCAACGATCATGTCGAAAGCCCCTCGCCCCTAGCTACTGATACCAAAGGCTTTTGTCGGACAACTTGTGATTGCTTAGTAAATACCCATCCTTATTAGCAAAGCATCATCAGAACATGTGACTAGGGAAGCTGCAGTCAGATCTACAGGAGAGGAAGCCCCCAGACCAAGTTCAATCATCAATATAGATGATAGTTTGAAACTTCATTCCATGAAAATTTGGATGATTTTTTAAAAATCTTTTTTATAAATTTTATTCATCCACCCCTGTTACAACGAAATCTACCTCCATTCCAGGGAAATGGAAGGCCACTTGCACAATAAAGTTTGACATTGAGTGGGATTTTTTAAAAAAAAAGATCATTCATTCCACACTGACGCACTCACACTCAAATCCTAACTTCCTTGTATATTTGGATGATTTTAATCAGATTGGTACTACTGCTTTCTTAAAAAAAGGTCATTTAAGGATTTTAAAAGAGATATTAACATGTTGCCAAACAAGCTAGAAGTTCAGATCCAACATTACCTTCTCCTGAGTTTGAGGACTATCTATACTATACATGGTGTTAGGTAGACATCGAGAGATAAATAAATTTCCACATCTATTTGAGATGTAAACTTACTTTTTGAAGCTTTGTCTTAAATTGTCTTTGGAGTCTTTTGAAAGTGGACCATATATGATAACCAAATCTTTCTCTGATAATGCGTTTTTATGAAAATTCATTTCAATTTGAATTCTAAGCTTTCTTGCATAAGAAGAACCTTATACCTTCAAGAAATCTTTAATTTTCACAATTGTGAACTCGTTATCCATTTTGTGTTCCGTCAATAGCCCTATGTATGGTGGCCTAATGTGAATAGCAAACACCGGATATAGCGAACTAAATTGGTCCCTTGGAGTTTGTTATATCCGTGTTCTACTGTAATTATTTGGTACCCACCTTGAGTTTGAAGAGCTGTGTATCCTGTTCCCTGAGTACCGGGGTGAGATCGAGGTCGAGAGATAGATGCACCCCGACATCCCTCTGTGTCTTACTCCCCCTCTTCCCGGCAATGTCGTTGAGGAGGACGGTCGTCTTGTAGGAGTACTTGTACGTACTTCCTTCCTCATACTTCAGGGCAGAGACTGGGGACAGAAATTGAAAATTAATTTGTTAGAGACCAAGAACTTTTTCCAACCTCATATGAGTGGTAGGTGAAAATCATATGTTATATATTATAAAATCATAAATATAATATAGATAAGTTTTAACTTGGAAAAATAATTATGCAGGTGGATTGCAAAATTCTTATTAAATTGAACATTACATATAACATCTATTAACATCATGGAATGATAATTAAATGATTAACAGTTAGTTAAAACTCAAAATTCTTAAAATATAACAAAAATAAGGGAAAATGACTTGACCGTCTATTGACCTTCTAATTAATACATAAAATCATGTTGATCTTGGAATAGAACTAAAAATGAATTGAAGAAAATTTATTATGTTATCTTTGTTGCCCATAAATCTTCCATAATATCAAATATCACTAAACATGTTCCTTAAATTACACATCATTAGTATTCTGAGAGATATGAAATTATTAATGTTAGATGAATAAAAATATGTTGTAAAAGATTCAAAGTGATTTTACTCAAATATTAATTCTTCAAGTCTTACATTCAGCATTCAAAAATGGATAATAGTAAAAACAACTTTTCTAAGTAAGAAAGTTGGCGGCCACAGTCAATGAACATGTGCTTGTCATAAGGATCACATCTATTAAAAGGCTAAGTAGGGGTGTTATTGGTTTTGGATTAATAATCACAAATTGTGTAAACAAAAGTTTGGATAAAAAACTTTTTACTGGAATATCATTAGAGATCTGTATCTTTCAGAATGATTGTAATAATTATATGAAATACTATGAAATATATTAATAACAATTATGTATGATACATCATGTTTTAATAAAAAATAATAATTTATGTAACACAGTGACAGATAATTTATTTTTAAAAAGATGGGTAATAATTCAAGCCCCTAGGAAAGCACATAATCTGACCACCCCTATGATCTGCCACTGTAACATGATAAGTTAAGAAAACATTATGATGAGGAAATGAAAACCAAAATTTGAATAAATTCAAATAAAGTATGACAATGCTCATGAATATATGCCATTATATTTTGTTAGTAAATTGTTACAATCTCGACAAATAAATTTTTATACAATAACATAATGAAAGGAGGAGGCCATGGTTGGAGGGTCAAGTCAATTTCCCTTACCTTTAGATATTTTTTTCAAAGGCCCAGAAAAACAGGTATCTGGTGAAGCCAGATCAAAGAACATGATTGATGCATACATTTAATTAAATCAGAGCTAACATAAAAATGCCTTTTCTTGACTTCCTACTTATCAATCAATTCAGAAGATGTGAAGTACACATCTTATTTGCATTGTGTTTTGAAACTGAAAAGAATCCTTCCTCGACTTAATACATACAAAATAAAAACAAAGCAATCAGTTTCATCAAAATATGAAAATAATTCGATGTTTCTAAAAATAAAATTTAAATCTATCCAAAATTTTCTAAAAATCAACTACCTGTCATAAAAGCTGCAACAAACCAAAACACCTGTACTTGGTACATTTTGCTTATAACACAAAACTACTCCAGTACTCTTGTCATTATCTACTATTCTAGGTGTGATATCTAATATATACACTTGTTATCTGTGTGTTAACGTGGGGAAAACTCAGTGGACAGTATATCACATACTTTAGAACCTCCCATTATCTAGCAAACTGAGTGATAACCTATCATTACACATGGGAGAGATATCACAGCCAATCAGCATCCATTTCAGACACGTTTACCTGGGCAATAACCAATAAATTTACTCCTTTACTATGACAATAATTATTTGCATCTAATTTGGATGACAACTCAATGAATTTGCAAGATAGATATGACTTAGATAGCCAGCAGATTTACATATCAGATATGACATTGACCATGATGACACTTAATCTTTGACCGTGTGCGTAAACTACAATAACCTTTTGATCGTTCAGCATGGTATATATGTGTGCTTTGATAGCAATCCTTATATCTTGACATGTATTATGGAATATAGATAGGTCATTGAGTCATCATTATTTCAAATACAGCTGAAAATTTTGAAAAAGTATTATGTTAATTTTGAAGAATTATTTCAAATCGATAGCTATGATAGTTCAGTTTATGATAAAAAGAGTTTAGTGTATTATTTCCATTTTATATAAAAGAAGTTTATGAAGAACCATCACGTTAACATTGTTTTCATAAAGAGTGTTTTTAAATTAGGATTTAAACAATAGAGAATACGCTCAAGATAAGTTTTTGTGGTGCCATAAACCTGTCTTTAAATCTGATGAACATAAGCATCCTTTCATAATTTTAAAAAAAAATTCATTCTATTGATGTGAAACTCATTTCAAACAACGGATAAAATTAAGAGACGCTGATTATATTTCATTCCAAATAGACATGTTAAAAATCAATATTCATCTTTGTTCAACTATTACATCTAATAAGCTTTTGCAAAATCTAATTTTATTATAAAATGGTCTGGCATACTATTTTTCAAACAAAGGTTGTTATGACAACAACAATCAGCTGTGCCCATAGAGGTTCATCTCATTGTCCAAATAACCCATCAACTAGTGCACATTGTAAATATGTCAACATGTCACCATGGCAACATGGGAATTGACCCTTTATCAAACTTTTACAAACATGTCACTATCAACTTTAACTATGTAATGGTGAATTTATAACAATTATAAAGAGGAATCAAATATCAATACAATTGATCCATGTGCTATGGTTTAATATCAGATATTAAACCATAGCACATGGTATCACTAGCGGATCCCGGGGGGGGGTCCAGGGGGTCCTGACCCCCCCCTTTTCAACACCCGCCCCCTTTCAAATCCATGTATAAGGGGTCGTGGACCCCCCCCCCCCCCCCCCCCCCCCCCCCCACTGAGTGGAAAAAAATTATTTTGGGACCCCCCCCCTTTCAAAAATCCTGGATCCGCCCTTGGGTATCATATAAATATATTGGACACAGCAGACAAACTTTTAAAAACTAAATTTTTAAATGATGCCTGTTTTACACTTACTAAAAAATGCCTTATATCTCACCATACTTATCAATAATTATAGTCAGTTCATAAATTGACACTTTTGAATGTTGTTTTATAAAGAGTTCTAATGACTATCTTACATCTTGCACGCTTGTTCTTTGGTAACAGAAACGTCAAAAGATAACGTGGGGTTTTTTTTCGTTGATAACATGAACATGTCAAAAGACCAAACACAAAAGTGCAAATGACAAACTTAGATGTACATATAGCTTATCCCCCGCCCGACCATAGAATAAACATAGAAAGCCACGTCAGCGGGTTGAGTTCTACAACCGGAGGAAGCGCGACATAATCCAAGGCCTTATAACAGTAAAGCGATATTCACTTCCATGCGATACGCGGCATTATCACTTAGCTAGACAGGCCATAAGTAATTCTAGACGATATTTCCGTTAAACATTTATCAAAAACTCACTTTGTATGATGAAGAAAACGACGAGAAACAAGATCGGGGCTACACATTGCTGAGAGCGGGTCATGGTGCAGTGCTTCTTGCAAACTTTTCCGCATCTAACTCCCAGTTTCTCTGCCAGAGTTCAAATGGACAAAGTCCAGCTATGTAGTGGATGCTATCTCGTCATGCTTTGTTTCTGATTAGACGATGAACGCAGGAGGGTTAATGATGTAGTATGACGCAACAGCGTCCCAGGTTATCCCATTGTTTTACCCACCATCTGCAGTTACTTCCTTGGTACCGATTCCGCTGAGAGCTTTAATCTCCCGCCGAATATTCATCTGTTTTTAATTTACACTATTTATCATATTTCAACACCTTGCAGTAAATGTAAAATATCATATGATATCAACCAGATGATAAATTGCCATGATATTGGTAATCATCCTTCCAAAATGTAACAGTAAAAGATTAAAGATTCAAAAGCGGGATTATAAGGAAATAGTAACATTCTAGCAGACGACGGAAGGTTGTCTCGCGATATCTCGTGAGAAACAAGATGGCTGCGCCCATGAGTGTGCATGATGTAAAATGTTGACATCGAGTTTTTGACGTTTATTGAGTTAATAGCGTCATATATGAGCACAAGCATGAGTTGTACAATGCCTGAGGTTCAGGAAAATAAGGACATGGAAGAAAATAGAAATGAAGAAGAATCAAAACCCGAGAACGATGGAGAGGAAAATGAATCAGCTGATGATTCTGAGGACAAAACAACTGATGTTGGCAATGGTCAAATTCCCGAGGGTATGTCGAAAAGACAAATGAAGAGAATCAAGAAACATGAACAGTGGTTGAAGTTAAAAGCCGTGAAAAGGTAAACATATTTATTTATGTAAAAAAGTCATATATAATTAATTTGTCAATTCTTTTAAAAGTTCAATCATTAATCCACTTCAAAATCTTCTTGATAAACTACAATATTGCATGTATGAAATGAAATATAAAAAAGATTTCCAGCAATATTAGCATCAAACTGATTTTTTCTATAAACCAAAAGCAGAGACCATATTATATTCTATTTATGGTCTCTGCCAAAAGTTAAGAACCTGTACTTGGTTTATGCTTCTTGGACAAAAATAACCTGTTTAGCCCTTAGAATACATGAGTCGAGCAAATACCTGTACTTATTAAATGGTCTAAGATAACACTTCTTTTAGGAAAGAGGAAAAGATGAAGAAGAAGAGAAAATTTGCTGCTCAAAGAGAAAAAGGTGAACTTGGACCCTCTCGCAAAGCTCTGAAGAAAAACTCAATGCAGCACTCAAGCTGCAAGGTGAAGGTCGTCCTAGACTGTTCGTTTGATGACTACATGTCTGAAAAGGTAAACAATTGAGAATGTTTTTTTCAAAATGTTTAAACCTGAGATGAGGTTGTAAAATATGTATCAAAGATAAAGATTATGAATAATAATTATGAAAGACAAGTGAGAATATGAAGTCTATTGTCAAATCAATTATACTATCTTTGGTAAAAAAATACATATTTATTTTAAGGTGCCATAAATTTGATATGATAAATTTAAAAATTAATGTGTTTCCATGGCAACTGCAGGATGTGAGACACCTGGTTCAGCAGATTCAACACAGCTACTCCGCTAACAGAAGGGCAGACAACCCTCTTCAGGTACGCAGCTGGAAAATCTGGGATAGGGTAGTCAATAATGTTAAGCCTGTAGGGGTGAAACAGTACCCTTGAGCCTCATTTCAATAAGTGTTGCCTGAAATATTTACGATAATAAGTATTGTCTGAAATATTGCCCAAACAGAACTAACACTCACTCAGTCATGAATTGTGGTACAGAAGCCTTGGTTCGATACATTTTCTGTTATTAAACCAAAAATGAAACAATCTTGTTTAAAAAAGAAAATGGATTTCCTTGAAAATTAAGTTGTTGAGAATATTAGAAAAGCCTATCTTTTAATCTAAAACTAATTCATTAATAATGAAGACATGAAATTAATATTTGGCATTCCATATTGAATTACACACTGTATTTACCCTATTATTAAAAGCAATATAAAACAGTTTGTTTTATTGTGGTTATGACTGTTTCACCCCTCTGGTAAACACATGCTGGACCTCATTTGGGTCAAGTCAGTGATCAACATCTGTTTGAGGTCTTCAAGACTACAACCACAATTAACATTGTTGAACTAGAGGACATAGTTGTCACAGTGTGGACAAAAAGAGATACTGATTTCTTCGTTATGGTATCAATCCTTTAATTATTTGCCTGAGAGTGTATGGAGCATTTTGTCTAACATTTCCAGGACAATCTCATTAAAATCAAATCATTGACTTGAGCCTTAGGAAAAATCCAGTGATTTGATTTTAATGAGATTGGTCATCATGACATGAAGATAGTCTTAAATAGGCAAAGGAAACCAGAAAAAAAAGAACTAGGGAACAAATCAAGTCATGAGCAACAGCCAAGAATAAGCCGAGGGAACAAAAATAGCCTAAGTGAGGAATCAAGTCATGAGTGTCAACTTCAGATAAGCTTTTGGAATGAAAATAAGGCTAAAGAATTAATCAAGTCATAAGTGATAACCTGAAAGAGGCCTAGGAAACAAATCAGTGGTTAGATTTTGATGAAATTGATGGTCACAAGTGTGTTAAATATATTGCTACCATCAAAATCCTGTAACTTATATACCGGTATATTCCCAAGATAACATATTGGATACATTTTGGTCAAATGATAAAATTTTGATGGGATACCATTCAGTGATGTCCTGAGGGCCTTACTTCAACATAATGTGGAATGCAAACTTGTGATAAACTTGTTATTTGACAGTCAACTGTTATGTCATGATAATTGTTTTCCTTATTCAGTTCTATGTTTGTGGTTTGAATGGGAAGACTGAAAAAAGACTAAACCAAATTGGAGACTACAAAGGATGGGATGTAAGTACATTTCATGTTTGTCTTGTAGTAAACACATTTTTATCTTGGACTTTATCTCCCTTACTAATTATGAAACTATAACAATGATGCTTATAGAATGCCATTCAGTAATTATCATATTTCTTGATCAGATATCATACAATGAATATAATCATATATAAATAATCAATTTGTGTTGTGATTTTTAATAGGAATTATTGTTGTGTTGTATTGAATATTATTATACCCCCGCTACGACGTAGTCGGGGGTATATAGCGCTCCGCGTGTCCGTCCGTGCGTCCGTCCGTCCGTCCGTGCGTGCGTGCGTCCGTCCGAAATCGTTTCCGGAGCATTACTCAAAAACTATACCACTTAGAAACTTCAAATTTGGTATGGAAGTAGCCTATATGGTGCTGTGGTGCCTTTTAGGGGTTTCAGCTCAATGGTCCAAATAATTTTTGAAATTTTGACAAAAAACGGTCCGATTTTTGGACTTTGTCTCGTTTCCGGAGCATAACACAAAAACTGTACCACTTAGAAACTTCAAATTTGGTATGGAAGTAGCCTATATGGTGCTGTGGTGCCTTTTAGGGGTTTCAGCTCAATGGTCCAAATACTTTTTGAAATTTTGACCAAAAACGGTCTGATTTTTGGACTTTGTCTCGTTTCCGGAGCATAACTCAAAAACTGTACCACTTAGAAACTTCAAATTTGGTATGGAAGTAGCCTATATGGTGCTGTGGTGCCTTTTAGGGGTTTCAGCTCAATGGTCCAAATAATTTTTGAAATTTTGACCAAAAACCGTCCGATTTTTGGACTTTGTCTCGTTTCAGGAGCATTTCTAAAATAATATACCACTTAGAAACTACACATTTGGTATGGAAGTAGCCTATATGGTGCTGTTGTGCCTTTTAGGGGTTTCAGCTCAATGTTCTGAATAATTTTTGAAATTTTGACCAAAAACGGTCCAATTTTTGTTTTGTTGTTTCCGGAGCATATATAAATACCAAATGACTTGCACACTTCAAATTTGGTATGGAAGTATACAGTCGAACCTCAGATACCCGGACTCCGTATATCCGTAAATTTCACCTTACGGACAAAGATTTTTCAAACAATGTGTCTATATTTCTTAAGAAAAATGACCCAGTTAACAGGACGATTCGCTATTGGGACGATTTTCAACTGTAAACAAAACAAGGTTCGACTGTATAGTGCTGTTGTGCCTTTTAGGGGTAATTCCAGGGTTCCCAGAATTTTATTCAAAAACTACATAGCCGCGGATGTTATGAAGTAAAATAGTTTTTAGGTTTGCAAGACCATTGTGTTCAAAGTCATAATCATTCAACGAGTAATTTTCATAAATTTTCAAATTAATGTTACGTGAAGGCGGTCAAACTACAGGCGGGGGTATGTGAGCCGTGCTCACTTTTGCCTTGTTTATAATGCACACATAGTTGCAAATAAGAGACATTATGTGTTCATCTTGACTCATTTTGACTGCAACATTGTGATACATTTCATTTCAAGACTACCTTATGTGAGAGTAATGAGCCACTTGTTATCACCTTGTTTAACAATGTGATACATTTTGACTTTTATGATATATTTTTGTCTTTGCTTATGATGAATTAACATATCTTTTTAATGTTGTACTTGTATATGAAGATAAAGTGTTTTGTTCAATATGTCGACCACACTATAGTATACCGGTAGTATAAATTATATGGATTTACAACTTCCTTGTTGCAAGTAGATGTGACGTGTAGAAATCACTTGCCTGAAAATGGTGTTCCTATTGAAAGCCAAATGTCACATCTCCTGTCTATAAACAATTTGTAATTCCACATTATTCATCATCATAACAACTTCTTAAAATACCCCTCAAAGAAGTTTTGTGTCCAGTGATTAGTTGAGATGACATGAACGTTCATGCATACCAGGTGTATATGAAGTCGGAGAGATACCTGGAGATGTTTCCCCCCGAGAGTGTCGTGTACCTGTCGAGCGACTCCCCTACTGTCCTACAAGAACTCTCTGAGGACAAGGTGTACGTTATCGGGGGACTAGTTGACCACAACCATCACAAGGTGAGTCTCACAGGGCTGATTCAGGAGGAGGTTTATGAGGAAGCCTTTTAGGGCCACACAATTATTTTATTATCTTGAAAATTTAAGATACTAAGTTGAAAATTCAAGATACTAAGTTGAAAATTCAAGATACTAAGTTGAAAATTCAAGATATTATATTGAAAATTCAAGATACTATGTTGAAAATTCAACATAGTATCTTGAATTTTCAACATAGTATCTTGAATTTTCAACTTAGTATCTTCAATTTTCAAGATAATAAAAAAAATTGTGTGGCCCTAAAAAGCTCCCGTAGGTTTAGAAGTACTAAGCCTTTTTCAATTTAACATGAAAATGATACTTGTGCAGAATGAGGTTGATGAGTCCCCCTTAGTCAGTGGCGGATTCAGGTGATTCAAAGGTTCAAACTCCCTCTTTCAGAATTCCGTAAAAACTTTAGTGATAGGGGGATAGCTTAAACCCCTTTTCGAAATTCCTGCGTCAACCACTAGCTTATCTATGATGTTTCGAGTTTAGATCTACCTTGACAATCAGTTAGTAAGCAGGACTGTTTCCTTTGGATCCTTCCATTAATATTTGATAAAAAAATTGTTGGAACACCATTAATAAAGGAGGGATCCCTTATAATAATAATAATAATAATATACAAAATTTATACAGCGCCTTATTTGAGACAGAAATGAATCACTCTAAGGTGTTGTACAGAGGAAAAGTTAATCAGAGCAGTTCACTGCCCATAGGCTGTTTCAAAGAGATGGGTCTTGACAGCTTTTCTGAAACTGCTGTATGTGTCTGCATCTCTCACATTCGGCGGTAGTCTATTCCACAATGTTGCAGCAGCCTTGTCAAACATCCTCTCACCATACATCACAGTTCTTGTTTTGGGGGTGGTGACAAGTGATGCTGATCCAGATCGTGATCGTGGGGGTTGATATGGGAGGATGAGTTCATGTAGGTAAGACGGGGCGGTATGGTTCATTGCTTTAAAGGTGAGCATCAGGAATTTAAAGCGCAACTCCCGGGTGATTTTGCTCCAACTTCGTTCATTTATCTTCACAATACTTAGCATGTACATTTCAAGGACGTAAAAATCGCATTGGTAAGTTATAAGCGATCAATTCAATACACCTCTTTGCCATCACAATCAAGTATATTTCATGAAAATCGTAAAAGAGGGCGAAAAACTGTACTGTTTACGACGCTTTCTCAGTTTCTGGCGTGTCGGCCATTTTGTTTTACGGAAAAGACCGGAAAAATCTCGATTGTTGCCGATGGAATGTGTGACGTCAACTGTGGAATACACGGCCTGCAAAATGGCGTCTGTCGCTATTAATAGCACTGACAGACAAATAAACACACAAATCCATGTCAAAACTTGCAAGATGTCTGTACACAACTTTCTGAAGCAATAGGGAAAAGGAATAACCCGAACATTGACGATAAAATTTGATAACTATCTATTAACCAACCCGGAAGTGAATCCATTCGTACAGCGAAACAATGCGATTTTCTGTTCAAATAAATCTAGGAAAACATCGGATTTTTTTACATAAACAATTTCTAATATATGTGGGTTTGTTTATCATTGAAATTGCGTCTTTTGTTTCTGTTTTTTATTTTTATTTTTATTTTGATTTTGCAAAATACAGCACGATACCAAAGTCCGGGTTAGAAAGTCTACTTCCACAGAACATCGACAGGAAATACAAAAATTATAAGAAATGTTTAATTATACATTATACTTATAAATAAAGGAAAATTATCAAAATAATATGTTATGAATTGCATTGTAATGTCACAACAGGTGGACGTGAAATCGTCCAGAATATCCTTCAATAATTTTACAATTTCACTAAAAATCTATAAATATAATATTACTTACCGATCATATTACGACATGCGAAGTCTTTATCTAATTTATAATTAATATATAATTTCAATTGATTATATCTGCATTTGAAAAGTGTTTTATCAGTAATTGATATTTAATATCAACGTTTCTGTCAATAATACTGTAGTTCAGAGTTTTGAAATTAAAAATGATTTCTTCAATTTTTTACTATGTTAATAAGATGCTATTCGCTGTAAGCTTGGAAATATAAAACAATAGTTATTCAAATTTGTTTATTGAATAAATATCATAGTTAATACTATCATAGAAATATTAGAATGATATATCAATATCAACATTTTTGCAAAAATTAAATTCGAAATTCTTCCGCAAAAAGTTTTGAATATGATATTTTTTTCTCAAGTCCCGTCCATGAAACAAAATGTTTATGCATGCAGAGAAATAATTATCAATAAATATTTTCAGATGTAAAATAATATTAAAATCGTTCTGAATTCTGAATTAATATAATACATGCACATACACTTGATTTAATGGAATAGAATATTCCTTATTTTCAATAAATATTTTGATGATTGTTTCAGACCTCTTGGTAAAAACATATAATTGTTAATAGATAAAATATTTTTGAATTTCACATAAACAAAATAATTGATTGATGAAATGAAGTTATGTTATTTGGATATGAAATTAATACTTTTAATTTTAAATTATTTTTTGGAGATCAGACTACAAAAAAAATGTTTTCCAGAAACGCCAATCCAAATATAAATACCTGTCACTGTTACTTTGAGTGATTGCTCAAGAAAATATGACATATTTTAGTTTGAAATATGGAACATGAAACCCTTTTTTTTTATTCCAAATTTGTTTTAAATAGTTGAGAAAAAAAATCACATGCCATGATTTCTTTTTAATTTCAATTAAATTTAACAAATGCCTCATATTTTATTTATCATGATAATATTCATATTAAAATAAATAAAACATAAATCATCATTGTCCGAAAATCACTGGATTAATATAAATTTTGTTCAGTCACATTTACATGTATTTCAAAATGAATATTTCCTTTTTATGTTTCATATAAGACTATTCTTGAAGGATGGAACATTCTCTTCCAATAAACAATAATATATGTATTTATGAAAATTGAAACGAAAACAATAGTACTTCATTCATTGTTTGCATTGGCTTCAAAGTAAGAAAATAGTAAAATTTATGTTTAGTGAGTAATGCCAGATCACGATTTTGAAATTGGACAACAAAATCTAAATTCGATAAATCATATTGTCGTACACTGATGTAAATGGGGCTATTGTCTATATATATGCCGTTTATCAAGAAATGCATGCGGCGAAAACAAACCAAAGGCAACATATTCTGCAAATATGGAGAGCCACGTTTCGAAAGACGGGCAGATAAAACGCTAAATATTGAAAAATGTTCACACATGCAAAAGGAAGTTTAATACGAAGAAGGTAAATGAAAGATTCCATACACAAACAGATGATAACATATAAGGAAAAAAGACACAACGACTTACTCACCAGATTCAAGCAGTGAAGACCGCAGGTTTTCAGCATGACATAACATTGTCAATATATCGGATAATAGTTTCCATAAAATTTGCCCAAAAAATCATGTAGCTTTTCTTTCACTTAGGATATCCTTTCATACAGCAGATATTAAAATAAAGTCACTTAATTTTTTTTGATGGGACCTATATCGACAAGTACATGTTCACTGAAATATAAAACGTGGTGTTGTTTACGTTAGTAATGGCGGCCACGTCACTCTTGTTTTCCACAGTTGACGTAACTTCCGGTAAAATCTACGGAACAACACGATCGAGGCAGGAAGCTGATTATCATTTTTAAAATCGCAATTAAGCACTCTTTTGATTAGTTTAAAATTATGATGACCTCACGTAAATTCATAATATGAACTATATATTATGAAAACATGATCATAAATGTACAGTTTGGCCTGGATAAATTAGTCTAAATTATCCGGGAGCTACGCTTTAAACTGACACCGTAAATGCACTGGTAACCAATGGAGCTCACGTATAACTGGCGTGATGTGCTCACGTTTTCTGCTGCGGGTGATGAGGCGAGCAGAAGAGTTTTGAACTCTCTGTAGCTGGTTGAGCAGAAATTTGGGGAGTCCATACAGGAGGGAATTGGCATAATCCAATCTCGATGTGACCAGTGAGTGGACGAGTTTCTTACAACATTCTTCTGTGAGATATTGCCGTATTGCACCAATGTTCCTGATCTGGTAGAAGCATGATTTGGCAATCGCTTTCACGTGGGTGTCCATAGAAAGGCATTTGTCCAGCTGTGCGCCGATGATAACATGTGATGTTTACTTTCATGTTACTTTGCATAGTTAACATGAAGGAATAAACATATAATCTAGCTAAGCTCAGTGATATTATTTTAAAGGACTTAGGTATATAGGAATAACATTAGGTGATTAGTGTTTCTGTTAATTTTCGAGTTGTAAAAATAGGATACTTTGAGATTTTTATAAAAAAAGATTTCTTGTGTTTGTGTTGGTTATTCAAATAACTCTCATTAGAAATATGGAAATCAAGAGCAGTGAAATTTGCAACAATGTCTTGTTTTCTGTATTTTGAGATGTATGGTATCGTAACTTAACTACTGCAATACGCATTGTATCATGAGGTGCCTGCATGTGACACCCCTAAGTTCTTCGAGGCAAAGCTACAATTAAAACATGGTAACCTCTGTATGCAGGGCTTGTGTCACAAACTAGCGGAGGAGAAGGGAGTAAGCCATGCCCAGCTTCCCATCACAGAGTACATCGACATGAAGACCAGGAAGGTCCTCACAGTCAACCATGGTCAGTGCCTTGAACTCAACTCTTGTTAACTTAGATTTATTCCTCGTCGTCTTTTAATCTTTCCTTTATCAGTGACCAGAAAGTCCTCACAGTCAATCATACTCAGTACCTTTAAGGCTTTAATTCCAGTCTCATTAAAAACAGATCTACCTTATGTGTTTTGATCCTTCATCCCTTAATCAGCAGTGAAGCAGGGAAATTTATGATTTGATACGGTTGATATTATTGGTTGTGGTTGAATTTATTGAAATGAAGTATCACAAAATAAGAACCAAAAACAGTTAAAGTCAAGAGTTTTCTATTGGGATGTGTCTTATTGATGTTGCGGAAGTTCAGAATTGTTTTTCATTTGAGGTTATTTATGATATCACCATAAAAAGATCTGTTTTGATTAATGAAGAACATAGTAATAAACCATTATACCTATATGTGTTTTTATCTTTCACTTCTTAGGAAGAGAAATATGCGATTTGATACCTAAGAGGGATTATGTTTGTTGTAGCCGAACGCAGAACAGAGGGACTATGTATTCAGCTCCTCTGTATGTACGTCCAGATTCCTGTTAACAAGAATCAAAACCACTATGATTCATGATTATGTTTTACATATGAGAAATGGTCCTGAACTTCAGCAACATCAATAAAACGAATCCTGACTTAACACTACTGGTTTTATTTGTTGTTTTGTTCCTGTCTTGTGATACTTTGAACAGATCCTGTGATGTGAAGAAGCCAAAGGTTTGAAGAATTGCATTCTAAAGATCTTCTAAAAGAATAACCATAGCCTTTATTATTTTACCAAAATCACTTTACCCTCATCCTTGCAGTGTTTGAGATCCTCCTGCGATACACAGAGTCCCAAGACTGGAAGAAAGCTTTCTTCCAAGTTCTACCCTTGAGGAAAGGAGTCAAGGAACTGGAGGAAGCAGACATGACTGGTGCGCCACCTAGTGAGAGTGATAGTGTTTCCATGGAAACAATCGGAAACAAGTGTACTGACTCTGAAAAATGCAATACCAAGAATACTGCAGATAGAATTGAGAATACTGCAGAGAATACTGGTGAACCACAGAAGCACGAAGAGACACCAGATTCAGTGCAGCCTGACATTGTTGAGCCTGATAGTAAGGAAAGGGAGACAACTCCTGGTAGTTCTGAAAGGGAGACAACTCCATGTGACTCTAAAAGTGTGGACCAGTTGGATAAATCGTGATGCATTGAATGCTTTGATGTATGCAAAGACCTGTTGTAATGAAAGTCTTTTATATTAAATCTTTCATGGCATTAAAGTCTTTTGTTGATTTTTTAAAATGACTATATCAAAGAAACCTTTTTCCTGAATTCTTGAATCTGAAGATAAAGAAAAGAGAGAGGCAGGTGAGGTAAGTTAATGTTTGTTTATTTCAGATGTTTGTATATACAGCTTATCACAGGCAGTGAACACACGGGCCAATACATCACCATGGCAACATTCAGCAGTGGGACCAAAGCTTTTGTACAATAGAGCCTTAGCAGAGGAAGAAAATTGTAAACTATTTCACAAGAGTGCTCTAAAATGGTTTTCATATGAATCTAGAGTCTGGATCTTTAGATTTACATTCTGCCTTGGTTGAATATGGCAACAGCTGAGATATGTGCATGCCCTTCCCATTTTATTCTTCAATGCTCATTCTCTCCCAACAGATGGCTCAAGTCATTCAATCCCACACTATCCCACATCTCTGTTAGAAGAAGCACTAAATGGGCTTTTTGGCAAAATTCAAAACAAATTGTCAGCCACATTACAGCCAATGAAAAGACTTCTTGCAATGAAAGCTTGTTTTACCTTTGTCATGATATTGGTTGCCACATCAGTGAAGCTCTTCTGTAAAGAAGATTCACTGTGAAATAGATTATACTCTCCCTGATGCATATGCATTGAGTTTTATTAGATATGCCTTTTCCATTGCTTTGCTGAGAATTGACTATGATTGCCTCTATTAGGCTTCTTATGTCTAGCCCGAGAAAGTTCATATTCAAACAGAGGCTAGTGAAGGATTTTTTTAATTGGTGCCACCTCTGTTAAGAGAATGTTAACTTTTGTAGGTGGAGTAGTCCTCTTTTCATTCCAAAGAGGAAGATTAAGTCATAAAATGTTGATCCAACCTCTATTTGAAAACAACCAGAGTTTCTAGCAGTTTTTCTTTGCGATTAGCGGCAAAATTTGTACCACAAACTATTTGCAGAATTTCATCCAATGAAACACTTCGGAGGATGCTTTTTTTCTCACAAGGTCTTTGCCATGACTCAAATGCCAACATGATGACTTTTGAATAGTGTCTCAGATTTCACAACCAACTTCCATTGCATCCAATCTAGCCTGCGAATTGAGCGTATGTGAACAGAGGTTTTATCAACATTTTATGACTTGATCTACCTAGCTGGAACTGAGAATGAGTAACCCGCCTTTAAAATCTTTTCAAACACTGCTGGAGAACTTCAAATATGATTTTACAGAAAAATCTTTCATAATGCAGTTTTCTAATGCAATATCTGAACAAAACAAATCTTCATGACCGTATTTCCTCTAATAAGCACCTCTAAAAAGTGCCGGAGGGTCATTAGTAGTTGAGAAAATAAGCGCCGGGCCTTTAATAAGTGTCGGGTCCTAACCATTAGATAAGTGCTCCCTTAGGAAACATTTTACATATATTCACGTTTAATTTCATGGTAAAAGACGGCTTAAAACAATCTTCAAATTCTCTGAAAGAAATAAGCACCAGGGCTCTAATAAGCGCCGGGGGATAAAGGGGTGCTGAAAAAATAAGTGCCTGGGCGCTTATTAGAGGAAATACGGTTCTTCAAACCTGTTTTAGTTAATCAACATATTTGCCTAATACTGTAAAATAAAACAATGTTTTATATTTTATTCACAGCTAAGAAAGAATATATATATACAACAGATGCCTAAGATACACTAGGTGTAAACAGATTTATAGAGAATCTTTGAAATTTCACCCTGTGCAAAAATAATAAGTCTTTATCACAGATATGCTTGAGCATAGCTTACAATACTGATGAACTGATCCCAACTAAACAGTGCCGCAAGAAACCTTATTTAAAATAGTGAGCACACATGAACAATGATTAGTAAATATGAAAATATATAAATAATGTTATACTGTACAATGCAGTTAATACTGATACAACATTTCTGTTTTGAGTTTCAATATTGACAAGTCTTAAATTATTATCATAAGGCGAAACTAATACTTTTTCATGTTCAAAATTCTGTTAATACCTTCAAAGTTGAGTCCAAAACCTTGTTGACTTGAAAGAGTTGAACAATAATACAAAAAGAGCGAAATATTATTGATCACCCAGTAGCCAACTTGAGATAGATTATATGGCATTCCATAAGATAATGTCGCTCCCAATTTGACATTCAAACTTACTCTTTATTTCGCTTTTTTTCATTTTTCCTTCCTTTTATTTCCACTGTGTGTCATGGCTATGTGTCCGGCTTAATATTCAATCATCTAGAAAGTATTTGTTGTTGACTGTGTCCAAATTGACAAATTTGATTTTCAAAGTCCTTTATATTCCTCTAGACACATCTAGATAGTGTTGTTGTTGACCGACTGAGTCGAAATTGACAAATTTGATTCTCAAAGTCCTTAATAATCTTCTTGAAACATTTAGAAAGTATTGTTGTTGACCGACTGAGTCGATAATTGACAAATTTGATTTTCAAAGTCCTTAATCATCTTCTTGAAACATTTAGAAAGTATTGTTGTTGACCGACTGTTTCAAATTGACAAATTTGATTTTCAAAGTCCTTTATAATCCTCTAGACACATCTAGAAAGTGTTGTTGTTGACGGACTTAGTCTGGTTCCACACGGGGTCGTGAGTTGTCCCCACCATGGGAGACTTGGTGTACTTGAGTCTAGCCTCTCCTGTCCCTGGGGGTCGGACCTCCAGCCCGTTCATACCCCCTCTACCCCCCTGGGTACCCGGTCGGGCCGTAGACGGCTTGAACACCTCACTGGTTGGGGGCTGGATATGGTAACCTGGAAATTTAATGATAATAATGTTGATATCTATTAGGATGTGCGGTATTATGGATATATCGGTATATTGCAATATAGAAGCAACATGATATGAAGTGCCATATCATTGATAGTAAATAAATAATACCTGCAACAAATGCAACCTCCAGGTGCAATATCAATTAATTTTAGCTAAACCAATTACACACACACTTTGCTTCCTTTCTGATCTGATTACTGCTCAATAGGGATTATGAAAAGTTACTAAATGTTATCCCTAACAGGTGAAGAACCTTCCAACTTTTGTTTCTTCATCACTTTCAATGATTTGTAAAGTGAAAAATTAATGTAAAAATATATTTTGTGAAAAATATATGCAGCAATGGAATTTATGAGCTTATTTTAAAATTATTATCAAGTTTCTCTGGTACCATCATGACTCATCTTATAAGCTTTCTTTTCCTATTTCAACAAAATGTTTACCCTAGTCTACCAATACCTACCATCATCCTCAATGATCTGTTTGGGTGAAGGGGGGTTCATGGGGAAGTTGGGTTGATCTGGAGGGGGCACTGGGACCGCTGGTTTGTTCTCTGGAGGGTCTACAGCGGGGAGACCAGGCATAGGTTCAACTGGCGGCACCGCAGCCGGGGGCTGCATCCATGTGGATGGACCGTTTGGTATAACTGGCTCGTCTAGCAAGGTCAGTCTGCAATTGGAAAGGAATTTATAACAGTATTTTATAAGGTTATAAGGATATAATATTATGTCGGTGAAACCACCGATAAATAGCATATTACCTTTGAGAGTTATTGTTTAGGTTCAATAATTATTTTTTTTATTAAGATGGCATATCATAAATGTGATGGAAAATATAGCTTGTAAATTGAACCATATCTTTTAGAAATGTTATCACATAGCTTAAGTTTTGTGTAAGCTTAGTCTCTTGAATTCTTTTTCTACTCAAAAGGCTTTAACATGGAGATATTCTGTTCAGAGCAGTTACGGAGAAATTTTTACAACAATGTGAGAGCAAATATTCTGGTTTCAGTCATCCATTGAAACTGCATGTTAGACTGAATGCAATGAGGATAAAGTGCCTTGTCAAGGGACAACACAGTTTACACTTTCCACAGGTGTTGGATATAAGTGGACGGAATGCTATGCTCTATTACCACTGTGATTCACTGAAGCACATGAGTATCACCATTCTCTCCCCTCAAGGTAAATTAAGTAAAAAAATATTGATGCAACCTCTGTTCTTATGAGTCAAGTTTGTGTGAAAGAAAGGGAGAAGCCTCATTGGTTCAATTGTTCAATCAACGATGCTCTTAAAAAAATAATTGTTTTGCCAGCTGAATCAGAATCTGAACTGAGCAAGTCTTTCCATGTGAGACATGTTTTCATTGAATGAAAATTTTCAAATGGTTTGTTTTTGCCGCAAGGGAAACCTGTTGGAAACCACAAACTCGTCTTGTTAAAACCGAGATTTGATCAACAATTTAAGACTTGATCTACCTCTCTGGGGAAAGAATAAAGTATATAACATGCTACAACTATGATGAACATGATTCCAATACCTGTCAATCATGTCTTCATTCCCGTCCCCAATGATCTGCGGTTTATCTCCTCCTATAGGGGGCAGCACCGTCTTCGATCTCTCTGGCACATACTCAGCAGGATACTGTGTTGAGTACTCCTGTCTTCCAGCCATGGCCGCCCGTATCATGTCCATCACCATAGACTTCTCTAGAAAAGGAGGGACAAAATTGTTCATTTCCTGTTTGTCTCGTAAAATTTAAAGAAGACAAGAATTTATGGATAATCAACGTCTTTATTGTAGAAAGTAGCGATGTTTCAATGTTTCAAGCTTGAAAACGGTATAAGTTATACCGAAACGTTGCTACTTACTACAAAAAAAAAAGAAGTATATAATCCTTAAACTCTTTGTCTTCTTGATATTTCCAACTTCTTAAATGCCTCTCAAACAACTTGTAAAATTCTGTCTCATGTGTGCTTCGAATAACCAGTCAATGAAATAACTTGAAATCAAACAATATGAGACAGCTGATAAGCAACTGCATATCATAGATATGTAAACAACCAGGAATCAATATGAGGCAAATGCTGATGAAGTTATCAGGGGTTGAAGGAGCCTTGCACCGATGTAACTACCATTATACAACAGGTGGAAACCAGGGTTCCTGTTTGTTCCTATGATAGTCTGAGAGTTCTTCAGCATTTTAATATGAACAAAGTTTTTTTGCTAAAATTGTTATATTTTTCAGATGATGTTAAAAGATGATCTTTTAATGCCTTTTGAATAAATTATTATATTTGACTTAATTTGCATATCTTTATAAGTATTTGTTTGAAGTCATGATATTTATTCGTTGAATTCAAAGTGTCTTCAATTCTAAGTGAAGTTGTAAAAACAATATATTATAGAATTTGAATACATGTTGCAATTCTTTAAAAAATATTCTTCATTTATTGCACGTTCTTTAGAAAATAATGCCTTATCATAAATTATTTGCTGGTAATGAGGTTATGTAAAACCTTTTTAATAAAGTGTTTCTCATTTATTTCAAACCATCCATACTGACAATATTTGCACATGTGCACAAGGTAGATTATAGTGTTTACGGCATGTCAGTTCCTACCTCTCTCCCCAGCCGACACGAGCCAGGCTTGTACTGCATGTACATCCTCTGTCTGGAGAATCTGACAGAGCATCGTCATCACCTGCAAACAACATGGTAGGATGAGTTATAACATTAATTTTGTATTTATAACAAAATATAAATTGCTCATATGTAAATCTGTGGCTGAAATATTGCCAACTCTCACTTATTCATATGTAATATTTTCATAAAACATAATTTTCCAGTGAATACTCCTTGATAGTAAAGTTTTTTATCGTGATTTCAGAAGAGACTTTAAGGTAACATATTGTACCGTATTATATATGTCCAATCTTAACAAATAAATAGCTATATTGTTTCACGATGTTAGCTGTATAGCTATACGTTAACGCAATTAAAATGGTGAAGATATATAGATCTTTATATATCTAGATTTATATTTGTCATTCTAAAAATACACAAGGAGTTTTCTTCAATCTCAGTTTCATGTTCGTTACTCATGTTCTTAATGCATGTTTTGATGTTAAAGAAGCAGTAGCTTATATTCACAAAACAATTTAAAAAATTAAAGAAGCCTGATTGGGAATTATTCTATACCTCAGTTTGGATACGAGCTATAATTGTCTAGCATTGCAAATAAACCGTACCGAAAACATCGACCATACAAAAAGGAAACGTTCGTAAAATCTTCAATTTTAACTTTAGAAAATATGAAACGTCCTTAGTTACTACCATGGTCAAAAGCCTGATTCGGAATTATTTTATACCTCAGTTACGAGCTATCAATTGTCTATCTTTGCAAATAAACCTCACCGAAACCATCGACCACACAAAAATCGTTCGTAAAATCATCAATTTTCACTTCAAAAATATGAAACGTCCCTAGTTACTACCATGGTCGATTGACCTCTATTACTGCATGCCCACGTTCTACATAATATGAGTCCTTTAACCAGGACAGACTAATTCATAGTTTTTTAAAACTTGCGATTTATCAATAAAAACAACCGAACCTAAAGCAGAACGACGCAAGCACGACGTTACTATGCACTGCAGTTCAGCGTCAAAGATTTGAGATTCTGAGCAATTCTAAAGAGCAGACCCTATAACAAACAACTGTGTCGTGGATAATTCGCTAATAGTTGATATACTGTTTTGTCTAGGAGCCTTCTAATGACACCTGAAGGACTGCGAAGGGTTCGACACTTTGATGTCGACCTAGCAACCGCAGCCTTGATGGGGCGATCATTGCAGTTGTTCTTAAATTGACTTAAATTGTTAAATCTTTCTGTGACTCATCGGCTTTGGACAATGTTTGAGTGTTGCAAGGCTTGTTGATTGTTTTCTTCAAACTTTAAGGTTGTCTGACAGCCAGATCCTAAAATATGATAAAAGCCTGACAAGTATGTAAGAAGATGTGAGAGCTTGGTTGAAAGTATAAAAAACTCAGTAGTCAGTATTTAATTTTCTTTTAATTTGTTTTATTTATTTTTCAAATTATAGATTTTATTACCATTATACTTTAGAATCCAAGTGTTCGACTAACTTTAAGAATTTACTCCATGATTTTCATGACATAGTTTTTCTTTCATACGAACCTAATGGCTATTTATGGTGATATAAATCCAAATTCTAATAAATTCGTCCCCGAATGACAAGTTTATTATAACTCACTGTTTCCGTTAAACCTTATTGGAATGCGCAGTTTTCAAACTTTGTGATTTTCAGAATATGGAAAATGATGTCAAGAAAATCTTACTGATCTTATTTCAGAATAGTAAGGTTCGTTGTTTGTTTGGCACTTCCTGGTATAAATTACTGCAATCTCATTAAAATGTGATCGTGCTTTTCTGTACTGCGTAGCGTTATGTAACAATATAAATCACATATTATAATAAGATTGTTATAACGGACCGTTTTTCTACGGGTTTCTACAATGCTAACAACGTATTTGCCTGTACTTAATCACCAATGCATTACCTAATATTGACGAAACTATCAAAGGTATAGAGTGCAAACATGCTTTTAGGGTAAAGAATAAACAAAACATGACGTAACAGGACACCTGCGTAAACACCAATGTTTAATGCCGTCCTGAAACATGGCGTTCACGTTACTAACTAATAAGGTACTGAAATTCAAACCATTGTTCAAAAGAAAACAATGCACCTTCTGTAAACAATACTTCAAAAGGTACGAATTCATAATGCACCTGTTCCCTCTTTAAAAATGACAGTTCAACTTGTTAACATGCCGGAACGTTCACCTTCCATACCGAAAATAATTTTCAGTGAACAAAATCATTCATAAAATTATTTAATTTTTTTTTCTGAAACAGATAAATGTAACCAAAAACATAAACATAAGGTTCAGGTTCACTGAATGTTAAAATGCTGACTGACTCCCTAGGCAAGTATTAAGTTATTTTCAAGCAGGTAATCAACATCATGCATAATCAGGTTTTAAATATCAACGAGGCAAATTCTAAGAAGAAAAATGGGAATCGCAGGAGCCTTACGGATATCATGATGAAGAAAATGTTTATTTATTTAAATTGATAAAAAAAACCAGTCGTGATATGAGCTCTCTGTTTTACAAGTCTTCACACAATTTTAGAACTATAGATGATGTACAATAGAGAATCTCACTGAAATCCGTTCGAACCTATCACTCTATCCTTGCTACGTTTCTGATCTGAGTAATATTCCATAATTGTCATGAACTGTGACCTTGTCTATGACCTCTTACCCCTTCCACCAATATTCAAAACGTTCAGTTGCCTGCATAAAATACCAAAATAGTGCCAGTGACTTCCTATTTTCGTTGCTGATTGGCTGGATTAAAAGGGAGCATTTGGCCTTCTCAGTTAAGAAACGCAGAGATATACGAGTGATAGATTCAATCATATTCACGAAATTGCAGTCAAGAAAACCTCACCATATTCTCTGCATCGGGCTCAGCGGCGATGTGTTGCCAGTTAGGCATGGGTTGTCTTCCCCTTCTGGAGGCGCCGCGGGACATAGCACGTGACGGAGGAGGGATGAGGCGCCCTGTCTGAGAGGAGTACTGGGTAGTTCGTGGCCTCTCCTCCAGGGGGCGTTCAGGTTCTCTCTGAACCGCCTCTTCGCCCAGCTGGTTGGTGAACTGCTTCAACTCGTCCCGCCATGCCTCAGTTACCGGAACTGAAGGGAAGTAGGATGTTAGAGATTTTAAAGGGCATTTCATTGAGTTTCATATTTTCCTAAATATCACGTATACTCACTGGTTATAATATGCTCATTTAAGTTCAGAACTAAGACATTTATATTAAAACATTAAATTGGTTGGAAAGCTCGAATGAAAAGTCGCATGGAATGATGGCTGGAATTTCGTAAGACCCTGGACATGCACCGATAACATTTTAAAATAATCCGTTCTGCCACTAAGCCAAGCGAAAAGCAATGTTACAATTCAATTACACATAAGCTCACAAGTTGTTTTAATTCTGAAGAATTGGTTGGGGTTGTTAAACCCCATGAAAACTATCTTGTACTGTGGCACTGCATCTCTCTCAATTGTGTTTAAGATAGTTGAACATTTAAAAAATGATATTTAACAGTTTCCTTAGACACATTCTATTGCAAAAGGTCGACCAAATGTCTCCGTGTTCGGACAGGCGTTCGTCGGTATAACGGTAGGTGGTTCGTGATAGTATACGGCATTTTGTTGGTTCACTTTGGGATATACATCTACATTCACTAACAAAACCAAAGGTCCAATGAACTGAACAAGTTCGCACAATCGATTTGCATGCTACCTGTTTATGCTCTATGTAGTTGACGAGTACTACAATGTCTAGAATGACATGTTCATGTGTCTAATCGGTTTGTCAAAAGTTCAATGCCTTGTACGACGATTTGATTTGTACTATATGCATTATGTGAAATACAGAAAACCTAATGCGTCACATTTGTGTCGTTTTGAAGGTTATTCCTATCTCTAATAACGTAGCATTTTTGTGTGCAGATGATTTTGATTTAACAATTCAGTAGATATGGAAAGTAGATGTGGTTGGTAGAATTGTTTTCCTTGATTATTACCTATGTTCTGAAACCCATTGGAACACATGGTATATACAATAAGTATATACAATAGATAAAGTTCATATAGTACATACAGTACATATAGAACATATAATACATTTAGTACATATAGTACAAATAGTACATATATACCCTTTATGAGTGTTTATATTGGTACTCTGATCTTATGCATACCTATCTTCATGTATAGCACATATAGTACATATTGTACATGAGGTACATGTAGTACATGAGGTACATATTGTACATGAGGTACATGTAGTACATGAGGTACATATTGTACATGAGGTACATGTAGTACATGAGGTACATATTGTACATGAGGTACATGTAGTACATGAGGTACATATTGTACATGAGGTACATGTAGTACATGAGGTACATATTGTACATGAGGTACATGTAGTACATGAGGTACATATTGTACATGAGGTACATGTGGTACATGAGGTACATATTGTACATGAGGTACATAAAGTATATAATAGTACATAATAGTACATTATAGTACATATAGTACATACTTATAGTACATATATACCCTTAATGGTACACTGATCTTGTGCCTACCTTTCCTCATGTATAGTATATATAGTACATGTAGTACATGTTGTGCATATAGTACATATAGTACATATAGTACATATAGTGCATATAGTACATATAGTACATGTAGTGCATATAGTACATATAGTACATGTAGTGCATATAGTACATATAGTACATGTAGTGCATATAGTACATATAGTACATATAGGACATGTAGTAAATATTGTACATGAGGTACATGTAGTACATATAGTACATATAGTACATATAGTACATGTAGTGCATATAGTGCATATAGTAAATATAGTAAATATAGTAAATATAGTACATATAGTACATATAGTACATATAGGACATGTAGTAAATATTGTACATGAGGTACATGTAGTACATATAGTGCATATAGTAAATATAGTAAATATAGTACATATAGTACATATAGGACATGTAGTAAATATTGTACATGAGGTACATGTAGTACATATAGTGCATATAGTAAATATAGTAAATATAGTACATATAGTACATATAGGACATGTAGTAAATATTGTACATGAGGTACATGTAGTACATATAGTACATGTAGTACATATAGTACATGTAGTACATATAGTGCATATAGTAAATATAGTACATGTAGTACATATAGTACATATAGCACATGTAGTAAATATAGTACATATAGTACATATAGTACATGTAGTAAATATAGTACATGTAGTACATGTAGTACATATAGTACATATAGCACATGTTGTAAATATAGTACATATAGTAAATATAGTACATGTAGTAAATATAGTACATGTAGTTCATATAGTACATATAGCACATGTAGTAAATATAGTACATATAGTGCATATAGTTAATATAGTACATAAAGTCCATACAATACATATAGTACATAAAGTACATATAACACATGTAGTACATAAAGTACATATAATACATATAGTACATAAAGTACATATAGTACCATCATAAGAGTATATCTTGGTGCCCTTGTACTATAACACATGTAGTACATAAAGTACATATAATACATATAGTACATAAAGTACATATAGTACCATCATAAGAGTATATCTTGGTGCCCTTGTCGTGTGTTCACCTATCTACATATACCTTGGTGAGAGCTTATATTTGTGCCCTCGCATTCTCTCTGTAAGGATTCACGTGTCTGCATGTATATTAACCTACATGAAATATGTAATTTGTTCGACGCTAGGATCAGTAGTGTCATTAATATATCTACCAATATATGATACTATATCTAGTGATAGTTCTATCACAGAGAATACAGGTACCTGCAAACCTATTTACCTACGTGTATCTATAGACATACACTGTAGGCGATTTGTAAGTTTTTTCCAAGATAGGATCAGTAGTGTCATGGAATATCTACCTATACTATACTATATCTAGTGTTAGTTCTGTATCAAAGAATACACGTATACCTATATATATTTACATGTAATGAATACATAACCGTAGCTACCTTGTATACTGTCTGCATAAACATTGTGATGCATTGTTTCTTTGACGGGTAATGAATACCTATGATACTGTACCTACTTATCTTCGTGTCTTCTTAACATATAAAGGCATATGGCCAGTTCAGTGTAACAATGAGTTATTTTTGGAAGTTACGCATTATATTGTAAAATGTAAATTAGTGGCAAGATAAAAAAAGGTTTGATATGTATCTATAATCAAAATTATATAGAGATTGTATTCAAAACATTGGAGCTGTCTGGATTTGATATTGCAGAGTAAGAATCAATATTCACATGCTAACAATGTACGAAACCTTTCCTTTCCATTGTATATTACGTCTCTGAAACGAAAAATTAGAAACTCATCCTTTATTCTGTTTATTGTAACCTGCTTGAATGATACTACATTTCGAAAAATAATAAGATTTTGCAATTTGTCTTTATTTCTTTCAAACGCAAATTGTGTCATGAAATGTTTTTATGTCATCGTTCTTCGGAATTATGAAATTTTGATGTTATCTGCTAAGTACGGTGTCCCGCAATAATTTTTTTATATTTCAAAATAACACTTTTTGATAACTTTGTATCAAAGTTCTTCGTAAATTTGAATTGTATATTGGAGTTTTTTAAATTACTAATCATAACTATCCATCTTCACTGTTTAAGATTATCGTTCTCGTATCCTATGGTAACCTAACTTATCCAGACACCAATTAATTTAAACAGTAACCTTGGGTTTAGCTGGTCAAGTTATAACGCGGCCTTCAATCAACACGACACCTCTCTAAGGGTTTCTGTTAATGACAACAGAACATGTATAATTAAACACAAACACGATGAAGGCGATGATTTCACATATATCCATGTCCCTACGCTGTCCAATCTTCCGATAAAGTCAATGTGTGTTTGTTCCGTGATAAAATGCTTGTAAGCTCTTTGTTGGAAAACAGACCATTAAATTTTAAGTAGGTTTTTGTAAAGGACTGTTTCAGCACAGTTAATCAATCGTTCGTTCAATGACCCGTTCTGGTCGTTGAGTTTCCAGGCTCCTTCTTGGTAAATAATTCACATATCCAATGTCTAAATGGCGAATAGAATTGAGAGAACCGGTTTTGCAGATACGATGATAGATACATTCTACAGTCTCAAACTTTTAGTATTTAAACGAATCTTTCCGTGCATTTCTTTCACAAGAAATTGAAAACAATCAATATTTAAAAGTATATACAATAAAGGTTACAATACCCCTCCCCTATAGAACAGTCTATGAGCTCTGTGTCTTATTTATACATACTGATACCTTAGCGTATTTGTATTAAGTCCTACAATACCCTGATATCCTTCAAGCCAAATGTCTCGATTCGCTGACGGTAGTTATGCACGATAATGTATTGCAGTTATTTTCAACCAATGAAATAAGTCTATGCAATGAACTTGAAGCACATACATCATCCGGTTGGTGGTATTATGCATACAAGTCGGTTTCATTGGTTGGTGTTGTGTATAGCGATACGCGCCATTTAGCCTGATAAATATCATGTTGTTCAGTGTAGGAACTAAATTGTCTAATTGTCAAGAACTGATGTTTTAAAATGATTTAAGAACAATTGTACTATGCAGAAAATCTATACATAAATAAATTTCTAGTCATATACCAGAAAACCCAACTGTCATACCACCTTTATGTATAAAGCTACACTTCCATAAAGTTTGTTATTCTGATGTATGTATTAATTTAATTCTTTGACCTCACCAACACTTCATATATTGTGAGGATCAATGATTTTCTTTTCTTTCCAGAGGTTGAATATCTACCAGCGTTCAAATCTTGCTCGCAGGGCTCGCAAAAATTGACTGTTAAATCATGTGCCTATCACAAAGTATAACAGCGTTTGTCATCAGTCTCACTGACTTCATGTTATCTCCGTTGATCCATGTCCTACCATAGAACGTACATCAACAACATACATTCAACAACTCGTTAAGTAGCCGAGAGACCTTAACCTCTTTATACAAATCCTATATACATCTACCTTATTTTGATCCTGTACATATTATACACATACAATACATATTTCAACATATTCGCGTGTGGTAGAGACACTTATGAAGTGAAAGGGCGGCCTATTGGCCCTTGTACATACACGAGTGACTTTCTATAGATACACAGCCAACCTTGGGTCACACGTCTATGTACATCAAGGGGAGATATATAGATAAAGATTAACATTGAATGACTCGACGTATGTGTTTAGTGAACCATTGCTTAGCTCAAACCCGTAACTTGACCGACCCATATTGTTCAAAGGTAAGGCTGCCAGTTCTTAACCTTGTATGAACACTGTCAATACGACGCCATCGAATAAATATAAATGATATTTAGGATTTATATATATTGCATATAAATCTTAGGGTATTCACGAATACTTGCGATTGGATAATGTTTATACAAATATAAACGATAGTTAGGATTTATAGATATTGCATATATATATCTTCGGGTATTCATCAATACTTGAGATTGGATAATGTTATACAAATATAAACGATAGTTAGGATTTATAGATATTGCATTATATGTCTAAGGGTATTCATCAATACTTGAGATTGGATAATGTGTAAACAAATATATTGAAGTGCTAAATAGGTCCTGCATTTGCCAATCCTAAAAGGCTAAGGACTAAGGTGAATAAATTTCGTTTAACGTTTGAGTTCTGAAGTCATGAATAATATACATAATGTGACTATAGGACCCGGAAAGTGGTTTGCCCTATCAACTTTGTATTGATACTCAATGCTATATTTTGATTGGCATATAACAATTCCTACTGTTCATCAAACTGTTAAACGATAGCTTATGGTATGTAATAGGTTATTGATGAAACTTTTCACAAAACGTTTAGTTTATCATTATTATGTTACTATCAAATAGACTTTGTTAAAAAAGTTGTAATGATTATTTGTACTGTACTGCAACAGAGACTTTCGGCTGCTAAAAAGTAAGAAAGTGTAGGTATCATTTCGATTTTATGATTTATAATGCGGTTTTTTTGGTGAAACTGTCAAAAAACGACTGTTTATAGCAACAAGCTGCACAAAGGTGCGCTTTCAGAAAGTCAACACTGCAATAGTTTATGGCAATACATGGGCAAACAACATGTCATACTGTACGTGGTAAGGATCGCCCAATGTTGGTATAGGATAAGGCAGAGTTTAGCAACGGTAACACGTCTGTAGTTTACGAGGAATGGGATACATGGATAAAGCATTATAATGATAAAATGGTAAATACTACTTCAGTTGTTTATGATGATAGGTTGACCTCGTATGATTTTCTACGGGTATGCAGTTTTGACCTTGCATACTATTGTAATCACAACAACTCTTTATTCATAAAGATAAACTATACGATTCCCGATGCTAAATGTTGAACTTAGCATGTGTAAACAATATAAAGAAGAAACTTGCAAGTGAAGTATACCGTATCACTTGCATAATTTATTTTAATTGTTATGCACATGGGCTAAAAAGATATTAAACCTTATTATGTGCATAAACATATTCACCCTATCAGTAATCATGCAATTATGACGACCTGGCGCCATTGTTGAGTATAATAATAACGTTTATGAATGCTAAAAATCAAACGAATGAACTGTATTGTATACACTGGGTTACATTCTAGTTTTATACCATAAGACTTTTACCTTTAAAGAACATATACCTTCATACAAAAGGATTAAGCGTTACCCACTGTATATTACCAAATGTGTTGATAATGTTTCATGCTTCGCATTCAATATAGTACACAGCTTGGCAACGTGCGACTTCATAACTGTGTACCCTGAAGAAATCACACTTTATGAAGAAGAAATAAAACATGTCATTCACAGTTAACTCCATTGTAAAAGATTCCAAAAATAGCATTCAAAGGAATATATATTAAACGTGTTATCAACACGAACCAATTTATAACAAACTGAGTTTATTGAAAGACCGTTTATTGATCTCCATTGCGTAAGGTTAAATAAAGCAGCGTTGTAACTGATAACATTTATTAATTTTCCCTGACATTTTACAGCCACAATTGTTACTTCGATATTGCGTTTCTCACCCGGTTATAGGCAAGGATCGAAACGTGTAATATTTTACTACGAACTATGGCCATATAATTGGTCCACAGAATGAGATACGACGAACTATGGCCATATAATTGCTCCACAGAATGAAATACTACGAACTATGATCATTTCTTTGAGAGGCATTATTGAACTATGATCATATAATTACTCCACAGAATGAAATACTACGAACTATGGTAATATAATTGCTCAACAGAACGAGATACGACGAACTATGGTCATATAATTGCTCAACAGAATGAAATACTACGAACTATGGTCATAAAATTGCTAAAAAAAGAGAAACTATGGACTATGGTAATTTAATTGCTCTCTAAAAACGCAGGGTTAAATGTCATGAAAATATTGCGACTATAGGATGAACATGATTAAGCATATTAAGCCTTATAAACAACCTTGTTTTACGTTCCTCTTACCATTAAATGATGCTGGAAAGCCCTTTTCTTATTCAATGAGATTTTATCAATAAAGGATATCAACATTATTTTTTAAAATTTAGACATGTTTACTTCTTTTAATTACTATTACAACTGTGGTAATTATCGTATACACGAGATTGCATTTAGTCACTCAAGATATGAAAAATTAGGACCTAGACTGTATAAAGTCTCCTATTTGATACACAGTCATGAAGCAGGATTAGATATTGCCTTACACCGTGGAAGTTCAGTATGGATAGGAGACCAACCTAGATAGGTTACCAGGTGGTACACTAAAAGAGAGGTGGGTTAGTGGATTAGTGGATAATCTCATATCATCCACCTAGGTATTATAAAGAGATTATTGCTCGATCAATATCAATACCAAGGTGGTGATACTTAGGAAGTACGGGGTATGCATGGGTATATCGTTACTGGAACATGTGATAAATGTACACATACACCTGCACTAGACAGTCGTTCAACGGGATTTATACGATATCAAAGACCAATGAAAGTGTTGGATACTATGATTTGTCAGATTATGTTGTGAATTATAAGGTAGACTGACGTCTCATTAAACAACATATAACATATCATGGCAAATCTGCTACAGATCTAACCAGTCACACTGTTCAGAACTAATGGTCAGAGATTGTAAAATAATCATGATTCTCAAAAGCAGAGATCATGGTTCAAGAAAAATCTTAAAACGTTCTTAGTCTTTTTGGCGTTGAGCATTTCTCATTATTTTAATATTTTTCAGAGAATTTCAAAGATCAAAAAAAATTTAGTTTAGATACTCTTAGTCTTATTTCACTGTGGTCAATTTGTGACACAGCATATTTCAATGTAGATCCTTTATGATTGTCAATTATAGCTATAACTAAAGTGAGAAAGTTTATAATTTCATAATAAGCTTTTGATAATTATTTTGACGGAAATATAAGCAAACTCTCAAGACCTTTTCTCGCTTTGTTGGCATGCATCCTTATACATACTATGTAAAGTCTCTCGAATAAAGCACGCCGCTAATGGCTGAAATATTGCCCAAGCGGAGTAAAACAATAACTCACTCACTCACTCTAAGGTTAAGTCTACTGTAGCTGAAATATTGCCCAAGGGTTTTTAACAATAGTTTACCCACTCACCATAGTTATTTTAGAGACATAGACTAGGCAAGTCTACATATCATTCCAGATTCGATCTGCACTACAGACTAAGGTATGAGTTTTATAAAGGAGAAACGTGTCTCGTGTCTAAGATAACATTACCCACTTGCAGGTAAACCGTGTCCAATCATCGTGATGGATTGCAGACATTCGAATCAATAGAAATATTTATACTGTTAGGAGTTAGAAGTAGGGGTAGAACTCAATGCTCTGATAATGTCGGGATTGTACTCTGCCTCTGACACTAGTGTGGGGCAACGCTTAAGTTAGAAGTGACACCAGTGCAGTTCCTATATAAGTGCTAGCTTTTTCACTTGTTCATGTTTATGATCTATCATCTTCACTGTTTGTTCATTATATTTGTGTACTCACTCGGTGATATTTGAAAATAGATTTTGACCATTCAATATTTCGTTCTATTTAATTTAGTTGACAACGGAAACTTTTCATCGTTTTCTCCAATTTAGACAATTTATGAGGAAGGTTGTCAAATTAAGGTTGGGATAATGCAAAAAACTAAAATTCCATACAACCATATACTGCCTGTGAAATATTTAAAGGCAGTTTATTGACCTTGTATAATCCTCACGTGGAACCAAAACTGTATTCCACAGAAGTTGTCACTTATGTGAGATGGTGTTTATTGTTCCTAGGTGATGAAAACAGAGGCCATTTTGGCCAATTCTGAACAGAGGAAACTTTTAACTATGGTGAAGGAATTCTAGTTCTCAGATTAAGGACACAAAGCAAAATGGTTGGCTGTATTGCCAGACACCCTCTCCAGGAACACTATCATCAAACTATATTGTCTTCTAGATCTCTCTGTGTTTTTGTTTGATCTTGTAGTGTGTGCAGTAGAATAGTATAGGGAACTATGCGGTTGTGTATTTTATTGTATATCTTTTGTGATATTGTGATATATTAAATTGTATGGTATTGTATTGTGTGATATGTTAAATATTTTACTATTTTACTTGTTTATTTAGTATGTAGTGTCTCATAAGAATTTTGGCTGAATGTTACTGTTAACAAGTGTATGTAACTGCAAGAAATGTGTAACATGTGACACTGAAATAAAAATCACTTTCTTCTGCTTCTTAATGCAGTAGCCATACACTATGCTTTGACGTCATCAGGTTCATGACATAACATTGCATGATCTCAAGTAAATACCTTAAATTGATCTTTCACAGTGTCAAATCACATACTGCGCTCTATTTTGTGAAATTTGCAAGAGAACAATTGGCTTTAGTAACCTCTTTGAGGAGAAATAGTTTGAAACAAACACGTAGATCAAACAACAAGATTGTTTCAACTTTCTTTATGATTTATCTTGGTGTTCTTTAGAGTGTCACGATGCCACCAAAAGACTCAAAAGGTTGATTCATCAACTCACCCATTCCAACTGTGGGTATGGCCTTCTCCCTGAAGGGGTGGCTGTTGAGGCCGGTAAAGTACTGGAGGCCGGTGATGGTGTTGATGGGGTAAAGCTGCGAGTTGACGTTCAGGGCATTCACTGGGATTCGACCCCGGAAGCTGTTGGCGAGTTTTGATTGGTTGTAGCTGTTCGGGGGGAACTGTAGACTGTAGCGGGGGGAGGAGAAGTAACCATCGTCATTCACGGAGCAGATTGGGACGTCAAGCAAACCTGGCAATAATAATTGTCTCATGTACAGAGTTGTCGCATTATAGTTTTCGAAAATCGTTGATGACGAAATAGAAGACATCGTAAGATGATTTTTCTGACGTTTCTCTGGGTATAACACAAACAATGTATATATATACTCTAGAATATATTTTAAACGGAACTATCATTTGAGTCTATTTGGAACATCGAGGAAGATGAATTTAAGTTTACTAATGTGAAATATTAAGATCATGTGTTACCTCTTTGCCAAAGAACTAAACTAAAGGCTTCTGAAGAAGTTTAAGTGACCAGAAGAGGACCCAATGTCACAGTGCTCCCTTAGCTTGGGGTGATCGTTATCTAATGGTATAGGCTAACTCTTCCCTTAGCTATAAGGTGCTTTACAAAACAAGTGAAGAAGCGAGCAAAGCTCACATACCCCCGCTCCCCACTTTGTTCAAAGAATTTCAAATAGTAAAACTGATTAATATTGGTTAAAGTATGATAGTTGAGTATACAGTAAGTCATTGTGTAAGTCTTCTTTCAACTGAAACCCAAATACCGAATTCATTAATAGGTTTTACAATTAAAAGGGTTCATCTAGAGATAATGGTTGATCTTTGTTTCAAATTTGAGGTAGTTATCATGAATATTCTACGAGATGCACTGAGGACAAAATTATTTTTGTTGAGTCACTTTGTAAGTTATGTTTTCCAAAGAAACCACAGAGAAGAAAATCCATATATATGGTTTAACTCTCACAAGGCATATCCAGCAATCACGATTGACATATGTAGCAAATTTGGTGAAGCTGAGATGTATATTTCATGAAATATGTTCAGGACAAAGTAATTTATCATAGAATCACTGTTTTAGTCATGTTTCCAAAAATTAAAAAAATGTGATGGTCTAATCCTCAAATGGCACATCTAGTGATCATGGTTGATAAGTGTATGAAGTTTGGTGAAGCTAGCATGAATAGTTTGGGAGATATGCTCCGGACAAAAGACTTAGTCGAAGAGTCACTGTTTTAGTCATGTTTCCATGGAAACCGCAAAAAATAAAAATAATTTGTTGGTCTAACCCTTAAAAGGCACAGCTAGGGATCATGATTGATAAGTGTATGAAGTTTGGTGAAGCTAGCATGAATAGTTTGGGAGATATGCTCCGGACAAAAGACTTGGTCGAAGAGTCACTGTTTCAGTCATGTTTCCATGGAAACCGCAAAAAATAAAAATAATTTGTTGGTCTAACCCTTAAAAGGCACAACTAGGGATCATGATTGATAAGTGTATGAAGTTTGGTGAAGCTAGCATAATAGTTTGGGAGATATGCTCCGCACAAAACGACTTCCTCAAAGAGTCACTTTTTAGTCACGTTTCCATGGAAACCGCAAAAATGAAAATTCAGAAATAGTTCTAACCCTCAAAAGGTACAATTAGGGATCATGGTTGACATCTGTATGAAGTTTGATGAAGCTAGCATGCATGGTTTTGGAGATATGCTCCGCACAAAACGACTTCCTCAAAGAATCACTTTTTAGTCACGTTTCCATGGACACCGCAAAAATGAAACTTCAGAAATAGTTCTAACCCTCAAAAGGCACAACTAGGGATCATGGTTGACATGTGTATGAAGTTTGATGAGGCTAGCATGCATAGTTTTGGAGATCTGCTCCGCACAAAGTTTTGGGACGGACGGACAGACAGACGGACGGACGGACGGACAGACGGACGGACGGACAGACGGACGGACGGAAAGAATGAACGCTATATACCCCCGCTTACGCTGTAAGGCGGGGGTATAACTAGGGCCATACTCCATGGGAACAACCCTTCATTGAGTTAAGATCGTGCAAAATGGGTCCGTGTTAGTTGGCCAAGGTTCATGAAGAAGTGTAAATAAAGCACGAGATGGAGACCTACCTTTTAGATGGCGGACCCTGTTCGGGTGCGGGTTGTGACGAGTAAAGAAAGAGTTCTGGCTCATCTGGCCGAACCGGTACCCGCCATGGGTGGCCGGGCGTTTCCGGAAGACATCGGCAGACACCGGGGGACCGTTTGAGACCGGGTCTCTCACCAACAGATTTCCGCTGGACGGGACGAACACCTCCGACTGGCTCATCCTGTGAAGATATGAAATAAAATTATCATTTTTTAAGGATATTTAGTTTGAGTTAAAAGCACTCGGAGTCTCCACATATTCTGATGAGATATACCTGAGGACATAAAGAATAAAGATGATGTTTGTTACAATATATACTTAGACTGCTTCGACTTTCTGAGGAGAATGCAAAGAAGTAATCATTTTGTTATTTCGTTAGAACATGCAACTGTCGGGACTGTTCACAGACCGTTGTGGAGGGAAACTCTTCGATGTATCGAGGTCATATCCCGGCAGTGACAGTATCAACTGTTCAGTGTGCATTAATTCTCATATACATTCGGAGTCAACATGTAAAGTTACTTATTAGTTGGATTTATTCTAGCTATTATATTAGCAGACGAGTAACCATTTTCGTATATGATTTACACAGAAAATTACCTTATATTAAATCTTCAATATCCTCCTTTACATTCAGTTTATAATCAGATTGATTCACTAAGAATCTCAAAATGAATACATGGAGACAACCAACAATTCGAAGTTGCTCAAAACGATTAACCAAATTGTGCACAATCACTCAATAATGACGTCAGTGCTTATCATAATACGATTATTTCAAGCCAGCTCTACATGTTAGACTTCAACAAGTAATTGAGTAAACCCTCGACAACAAAGCACCTCCTAGACTTATCCTAGTTACCACACAGGCTCAGTGTCTACATGGACTTCGTCTTGAAACCTACTGATATAGTGAAATAGTTTTATACACTGTCTACACAGAAGTATTTTACCTTAACATCAACCTAGCCCGAAACTCAAACGAACCAATACATAAACAACATATATATATACGAAATCCAATGATATTTTTTGTATCTATGATTCGTGTTTATCTTTATCTTAAATGTATTATATGATTTTATGTTTCTCGTACATGTACTATCTAATGTAACAGTTGGTCATGTAAGACCCTTCTGTTATAAGTTACACAATTTCCTTCTTCTTTTTCCAATAATCTGATTATAAACTTATTATATATTCGTCTATAAATGACTTCAAACACTAGAGGCACTGAAGATTAAATCTAAAGAATAACTGTTAACTGCAACAGTAAAAAAATGACCTGAAAACTGACAGTCACAAAACATATGAATGAAAACCCGTTTGGAAAGGATAAAGGCCATAAACACGAGCACCAACTATCGTCAAATGCAAATCTACAATGTTCGGATATTAGTACAGCGTACAGTTTGAGGTTTCAAATCATCATGCCTTTAGAGATAATCCGTAAAAATCCAAAAGTATTTTCTATATTGCAAATGGACCAATGATATATTTTCTAACACTAAAAGCGGTACCTACTTTGTAAGCGTCTCTGGTCTCCTTGCATGACTCTGTTAAATAAGTATGTGTATACCTACACCCCGTGAATACACGTACACTCTACATATCGAATCCACATAAATCTTAGGATAACAAGTTTGAGAACACTCGTTGTCACAGCGCTTTATTGAAAGCCAATTTGACCTGACGTGTATAGGTTGTATTCACCGGTGTAACTCCAAAGCATAGTTTATGGAAGCAATTTTCATTATTGAGCCTTTCAGGTAAAACACTCTGTCAAATCTGTCCTCGTGGAGTGTTTAAACGTTACTGTAAATCTCTCACAGATTAATATCCTATCCAGTTTGTTGACATACCATTCATTACGGCGTGATATGGCACTTTGACATACCGGGTATGACAGTTATGAGTGGAGTGCACGATCCGATTGGGTGAAATATCCACGACAGGGCACTATGACCGGCATTGTTGGTTGATAACAGACGGCTGGTGTGTTTATAAATTGATACGGGGCTTGTCAAGAAGTTTGTTTATTTTATGATAAAACCGTGACTTGAAAACAAAACGTTCTTGTCAAATCCAGGGATTAAATAGTTTCAGTCAAGGTAGATGTTTATGCACTATTCATGTCCCAGGATCAAGGTATTCGTTGGCCTAAATCATGCCGGCAACGTTTCATTCAATATTCTACCGAAGTAAGTTCACAAACGGTTTGTTGTCATTCAATTGTAAAAGTCACAGTCAATGTAAAACTAAGAACACAACGGGGATTTTGCCTCAGATTTAAAAATCAATTTCAAAGTAAAAGTTTGATAGAACATAGCAACACATAATCGGCAATGTGCCGTCAAACATGGAACGTCAGAATGATGAGACACCTTTCAAATGATATGCAAATATGATGAGTATTCTTGTAATAAAAGGCTTCTTTAACTTAATTTCTTACTTCCATTATAACATGTCATATTGATATGAATTGTGTGACATGATGAGAAGGAAACAAGCTTAGAGCAAAGGATACACGACAATGCTCCCCTTGCAACATTATAGTAATTCAAATGTCAAAAGGAGACGGCGCCTAAAACCAACGAGCACAAATATGCTTTGTAAACCATTAACCACTAAGCTGCAAAATTACACATATACCCATTTTAAATTCTTCGTTCCCCATTCTGTAATTGAACAGGAAAGCAAATGTCCAAAGGAGACGGTGCATAAAACCAAGGAGCATAAAATAGCACAAAACCCATTTACCACTAAGCTGTCCTATTACACATACACACATTTTACATGCTTGTGTACAAGGACGTCCCCCAGCTCTGTAATTGAACAGGAATGCAAATATCCAAAGGAGACGGTAAAAACAAGGAACCAAGGAGCAAAAGTTTTTCCAAACAATGCTTTGCAAACCATAATTACACATATAACCGTATAACATGAGTCTATACAAAGGCGTTCAACTTGTACTAACATCACAGGGATGCAAATGTCGAAGAGAGACGGTACCCACAAAACAAATGAGCACAAAATAATCCAAAACAATATGCACAAAATTGATCACTACCGTACACAAACTCTCCCCCTGTCTTATACAAATATGACCCAACTCACCCCCTCTGTGGACCCAGGCCGCACCCCCGCGGGGTGACGTACACCCACTGACACAGTAACATCTCCACCATCGCCCCAGGGTGAACATGCACAGTGAATAATTATCAAGGGGCTTATTGTCAGGACGCATTAGAAGCGGTCGTCATTGGCAGAACTGTCTTGAGTTGTTTTAATAACAGAGGGGTTGCATTTCAAAATGTCAGATATTCTTCCAAGAAAGGGCATTTTATCTTTTAAACCCAAACTAACCGGACCACATTCGATTCTAATACCAATAAAATATTCACAAGTTAAATTTTTTAATAAATTTGTTGGTGGAGAATCTTAAAACGTTAAACTTTCACTATCTGTAGCATAATGTTGAAACAAGCACATTTATTTCACAAGGATTTTTGTGTGTGTATTGACAAAATGTAAGCTATAAAATATACTAAACATCAAATTAGTCAAATATATGATGAACAAATTTCTATGATCAATATGTTGATAAGCTGACAATAATAAGAGAGGTTAAGTTTGGTACATTTCTTATGATAAAATAATATACATTTCTTATAATATATTAACGAATAGGTCCAGGTATCCCTCCCACGCGAAGACGTTTATAAAACAAGCTAAAGCTATAAAAAGCGTGCCATTCCAATTTGTCTTGTATTGAACAAGTGGCAGGTGCAGGGATTGTGTAAGGTGGAACCAGTTCTTACAATCAGATTGCTAGGATCGATATCGATCTAGAAGCAGATCGATACATCTTCTTTACAAACCAAGCACCGAGTGCTAGTACAAACGATTGATCAACTTCCGGTTGTGTAATGAGATCGGCGTGATGTGTGCCGGAACTGCGGAAGTGTAACAAACCGAACACACAATGGTGTTACGAAAACAATCAATGGTTTGCTATAAAAGGAAAGTAAAATGGTTACTATGAATCAAGTTAGGGTCAATCACAAACTATTGGGGATTCGAAGTTGTTTTTTGCTTTTCTTAGACATTTTGCTTCATTACGTGATTTTTTCAAAGATTCACCGTCGTGTTATTTACTTCTTTACCTTTCGCAAAAACATGATAAAACAGTCGACGAAGTAAATTTCGCGTGGTAAAACATCGAGAGGAGACTTTTTCAATCAGCTATAACATTTTGGACGAGAAAACGTGATGCTTTGAAATGAACTCAAAGACTCAAAACATAACTTGATGAAGAAATCACTTGCTAAAACGGTAAAAACTTTTTTTTTATGATTAAAATGTTTTATAATGTTTTCATCTTCTTCTCCTGTTATCATGACATCGCTAGTTTTAAAAAATAAACGTATTCACTTTTGTTACAGAAAAATAACAGACATAAAATGAAGCACTGATATTAAAATATTCTCAATGAGTGGATCAAAGAAATATCGGCTGTATTACAGTATTCTTTAGAAATATTTCACAAACATGACCATGATAATGTTAAATAATACCCAAAAGACATAACTAAGGCACATGAAATTAAAAGTATTGACCAAAGGCATTTCTCAACAAATACGTCCTTTGCATCATATAATAAGATAATTATATAATTCGAAAACAAATATAAGAGCCAAATGAAAACTTTAAAGGATGTGGCCAACATACAGTTAAGTAGAATGCAAACTGAACTAGCGACCTTCGCCATAATGCCCCATACAAATGATTCTTTCATGTAATCAGCAGTCTTTGTACATTCCAACTAGCGTGTGTATACGGTTGTAAGTAAAGCGATTTGGTTCGGATAGCAAGTCACTTGACACCAGATTCGAACACTGATATATACCGTGAGCGATCAAACACATTGATATGCATGTAATCTAGCCACTGTTTGATTGCAACCAATTCAAAATCAATCTCTGTAAACAGTGATTATTTACATTGTAATCAATGGTAATTCTCCCAAGCTCTGCATTTATTTCAAGATTTCTGCAAACCAAGACCTATATACAGTAAGTATGACTGAAATAGCATGCTTAGATTCTTCATTTTTTTCACAGATATAAGATGTTTAATTTCATTTTAACCGACGATTTATATATCTAAATAAATAATTGTTCACATCAACGTTCAATGACGTCAAACAACGTCAATTTGTCAAACCATTACCATGCCATCCATTACCATTCATGCTATCGATATTATACGCTATTACCATTTCATCTATTCGATATGAACTACCTACATATTCAATGTGCTGCCATTACCACCCGTCAAAATGTTCATAAACATTTTAAAGCAAAACGTCCATACACAAAAACGTCATATGCGTTACCAATATTTGTCTCTCGGCGGAACAAGCGATCGATTGAAAGCCGTCAATCACAGTAACCACCCGAGCCAGACAGATTAAGACCTACTAAAAGCTACGGAAGCGAGCAAACTTGTCGTTATTAATCTTGTATTCTTCCAGCTGATTGACGCCCACCCGCAAACGACGTGAACCGTAACAACGTAAGCGTAGAGACGTCATCGATTTGAACCTTTCTGTGCTCTAGCGCACTCATTTCCCTACTGTGTTTCTCGTTTCACACCTTCGTATGGCTCTGTAAACCGTGTCTCGTGTCAGCATGAAAGAACATTGATTAGTAGCTTTGTAATTGTTAACAAGATTGTAATGAACTTGGTGAAGATTTACATTCTGGCTTTGGTTATGGCATATAGACACATTTATATAAGTCAACCTCGTGAAATTAGACATCGATTTAAAAATCGATTTTTGTATAAGAAGTTCCCTTGCATGCATTTATCACCGGATAAATGTTTTCTGTAATATAAATAGTTTTTATAGATTAATTCATTCTGCTCACTCCGTTTACAAAAGCCCTGTACATAATTTACGCTCTAACCATGACTCGAAAGGGGGTATATTGTACCCAATGTAGCTTGTGAATGCAAGGTCTTTCAAATAGAAAACATCCCGAAGAGTAGGGATATTTGACAAGTGTTGGTGTATGAGAAAAGTATCGTGACAGTAGCGCCTAATACACGTACACTTTGAACAAAGGAAACCTTACGGAAACGAAAAGCGGAATATGTTCCTGATACAGACTAGCGATAGTTTTTTAGTACTGTTGTAGCATTTAACTAGTCTTGAACATAATCACATTTTCTATTTTCATCGTTTAATTTCGAAAATAATCATCCCTATACGAATTTATCAACGATAATGTTGATGTTGATCTTATTCATGTTGATGAAATTTAAATAGTAGTATCTACATAATATAGTAAAATATATCATTTTTCAAGGTACTAAAATGCCAGACATAAATATAACTTTCTACCTGTTCAACTGTCTGTCTATATCAAACCAGTCATAGAACGGTGTTATCATGTATCCAGAGATCGTTTGTTGAGAGAAACGTGATCGTGTTTAACTTGCAAAGTTGATGTGCTAATACAAAATCAATTTGGGAAGACCACGGGGAAGAAAAAAATAACATATTTACCAGGGCAATGATAGTTATTCGATAGAGTTTGTTATAGTTTCTAGGAACACATTGAACAATGAGAAAGTCTGAGTCGGACCCTTTAAGAGACTGGAAGTCCATACAGGTAATCTGGTGGATTCCCTACAGAAGTTTATAATCAGCAGATTACTCACTGAGTAACCGTGTAAGACTTAAAGCTGAGTTGATCTAGGTCAATGGATTGAATACTTAATATTAAGGGTGAGATATACATATATTCATCCTGTTAGCAACCTTCCGTGATATGTGTACTAATCTGGGTCTTTCATATTAGCTACAACTTGTGTTCGGTTAGTCTTATATTCAGTCTCTGAAGTTATAATACTATATAAAAAAGATGGTTATATTAAACATAGAAAATGAGCTTCTGACGAATGGCTATTTCCATTTCAGTATTTGTAGTTCACTGCAGATCATCACTTATATGTTCATGATAAAATATTATAAACTACAGCTTTGGCGATAGATTAGAAATATATGACTGTTAAATCAATTTTGGTATAACATTCTGGATTCTTCGAAGACAACTTAGGTTGTTGTTACATTATTGCATTATTCATGTATTATAACAAAATGGAGCCCAGAAGATGCTTTAACTTCCTTCAGCTGAGCGATCTAGACTTGCTATACTTTTCTAGACCGAGTTGGTCATCAATGACAGACTAATAGGATTTAACATAAGACGAGATAGAACTACTGTGACACGTCTGTTTGTTCTTTTAAATCAAGCAAAGTTTGATTAAATATTTCACATACAAAGTTAAAAACTGCTCTATAGAATAGAAAATCCATCTTTGATATTTGTGTTAATCACAATTTAGCTTGTGTAATTGTGTTTTAAGTACCCAACGGACAAACAAATTGTTGTTTATTAATATTTTCATTGTTTATTACATTAAGAGTTAAATTGTAATTACTTGCCTTTCAAGAATATGACCTTTAGAAAAAAATATATTTATTCCAAAAACCCTTATCAACATCATTTTATACTCCAAACTCAGATTGTAAAATAATCTTCCAACACTGTCTATGTTTAACTGAATTTATCAAAGCGAAATATATTAGAGATGAATTTAATTAATATTTTCAAAAAGCAATAAACATTATCACTTATCAGTCCAATGTATAGAGTTAACATTTCAAACAGATAAATTGAAAGATCTGCAACATTATCAAATGATAATGTTTAATCCAATCCCGGTATAGCATATCATAAAGAGAGTTATTGTCGTCTTAATGTATCATAAGTATGATTAAAGTTTCAAAATTGTTTCTGATGCAATCAAAGTAAAACATTATTTTCAATTCATTATAAGTTATTGCTACATTTTAGAATATTTTTTCACTGTAAAATGAAACAGTCCATTCTGAACTCACGTTCATAAAAAAAACAAATACTAAAAAAAACTAAAGTTGAGAGTAAATATCGATGCTTTTCAAAACCTTGTTTGTTTTCCTTTTCTACTTCACAAGTGACCATAAATAAAATTGGCACAAAAACAATAGATTTAACATCAAATGATAATTCTCAGCGACAGTTCTTGATAAATTAAAATCAATGTTAATGTCTGGTTAAAATTACCCCGAGTGACACCTAAAAAAGCTAAAATATTAAAATAAACATAGTTTCATGATAAAAGACCTATTCTGTTTTTGCAATAATCAGAAATATGTCACGATTCTAAGACAGTTTATTGAGATCTACACTACATTTACATTTTCCTCAGTTCAGTTTCTGTTTATGTTTATTTTAGGAATATGGCACGCATGGTCATGTTGTACTTTTTTGAGAAACATACTACCGATATTCAGGTTTCCTTTAACAAAAATGTTAAAGGGCAGTAGCACGTTTTTTCGGTTTTTATAAGGTGATGTCAGAAAAATGAAAATAAACGGTTCCAATTGAAAGACAAAGTATTTAAACTAAATGGAGCAGAACTATTCCCAGTGTTTAATGTAAAGTTTAGCCATGCGATACCTTTTTCTTACACAAAATGAATTAAAGGTATTCACACAAGATGGCCGCCAATGGATTTAATGTGAATCTTCATACTTTGTCCTCTGACTATGGCTGATTAGCTTGTGTAATGAGATTTTTGACACTGTCAAAATAATACATTTAGCATTAACTAACAATTATCAGTGAACAATTTAAAATATAAAATTATCAAAAAACGTGCTACTGTTATGTTGAAGAAATTTGTTTTGTGAAATAATTTTATGGTAGATATAAAGACAGCTCCCCGTTTCATGCATGGAAGATTTTATGGTAAGTATGAATACTACACAGAGCGCTATGGTGAATGTATATACGGTACCTTGTTTCTTACAGTTAATTTGGTATGCATTTATACAACTATACCTGAACCCTTTTTCTTATTACAATGTTATGGTCAGTATATACCCGTAATTATATCCTGTTTATTTCGGGTGAGGGTGGTGGAAACATTGACAAATTTAAATGATACTCAAACTTTTCAAACTACTTCAAATCGTTCATATCTAAATAGAAAAATTGACATGCAAGGATCATTAGCAGACTCTATTGTTCAAGAATATAGGAGCAAAACGTCACAAGTGTAATTCAAGAAGACAAAATGTATATCTCAAAACACGATTGACCATGAGGTATGTATAGAGATTAGCAACACAGCACCCCAGCTGTGCACTTAATCAAATGGCAGTGTTCGTATCACATTTTATGGGTATTCATACCACACAGCTCTTCGAAAATAATCAAATGAAAATGGGTAGCCCTTAAAATCAAGATATAGATATCTATTGTATAGAACCCTTGCCGATAAAAACGTACTTCGCTTATTGTACAGCTAGTGCTTAACGTACAGTTTTACATAAAGAAAGCGGTTGTTATACATCAACCCTGTCTCACCCCAATTTATCTTTTCATAACGAAACACTATTTAGATGGGTATTCGATGAACTCACCGACTATAATATCACTTTATATAAACGAATATTACAAAACTGTATTACAAAGTATACAATTATGTACACAAACACTAGAAACATAATATTGAAATATCGCGGTCTCACTCAATTCTAATCAAGCGCGCATTTTGTTCATTTGAGGCAAAAAGGAAGTTATAACATAAATGTGAAAAGGTTTTAAACCAACATTTAGTCAATATTCTTATCCTTACAACAAAACGGTTTACGATAACCTTGTCACAGTCAACTGTAAAAACATTATTTACAACACATAAGCCATACACGAACACTTAGATATAATATTTCACATCTACATTTATCTTAAAAGCCAAGTGAAGAATTCTTACCTGCACTATGAGTTAGTCAGACAGACAGACAGACGGCGAGAGAACAGACTGTAGACGAACCCACTGCAGTGAGATGGTAACTATGGACGCGCGACTCTCGCAACGTTAAACTGGCTTCCTAGCTATATGAGATTAGCGCTGTAATCAACCACCATTCATCACCACCCGTGCAGAACACCAGTTCACTGGGACATTTCTTTGTTTGTCCTGTTGTTTGTTTTAAACTTATTGATAACTCTAATCAATATTTGACGCTCTATGTGTATAAGGTTTCGCTGGTGTTGATAGTTCGATCGGCTTAAATTTCCCCTTTTCTCTATATTTTTTTGTTTTGCACCCATGGTATTTTTGAATATAACGATAAATGTAATCAAGCTTTCAATTTGTTCATCGGTGTTGCGCCGTACTTAAATTGATACCGCAATAACTATATGTATTTTTTCTATATAAGTAATTGTGTGTCTCCAGTAATAGTTCTATCTTAGAAAATCCAAAAGTAGTTTAAACACGATGTCTATTCACCCATCAATGTTTGATAGTCTATATTGCGTTCGCCTAACGTACAAGGACAAATTATTCATAAGTTGTGTCCCACAAAAGAGTTTACGTTTAAAGGCTTGTATTCGTTTGTGTTCCTAAACCTTAAATTGAATCGTATTTGCTAACCTACTTACATGTGTAATCTGCTTATGTCCATTTTTCTTGCCCCAGAGTCGTAGATGACAAACCTATCATCACAGTACGCATTATAAAACCTATTTTATTATTTCAACTCCATTTTCTTCATATTTGTGATCACAATCAAGTAACTATGGTTATCAATGGTGGTGTAAGTTACATACATGTTCTAATATATACACTGTTCAAATCCACTCTTTAGGGGACACTACCTACCTGTTTGGGTCATATACGCCATATTTAATACTGGTGTCATTTTATCGAAAACTATAGCTACTAATTGTTCTTGATACGCATCATTTCATCATTTCATACGAGTTAAAACAGTGACATTTTTTTATTTTAAAAAATAACAAAAATATTTTGATTTGGAAATGTATATAAGATACTGAGATTATTTGAATTCTAATAGGTAAATCTCACATTTGAACACGTTTGAAAGTCAAATTAAATTTTGTGAAACATACTTTACGTCCCTGTAAGTGGTTCTCTCCCTTGTCTAGCTCTCTTGTATACGTAATCCGATTAGTTTTACGTGACTGCAGTGCAGTCTGTGTTTGAGACTTAGTAAATACGCCTTATATGAAGTACTTGATTCTAAATCTCTCAAGGGCATATTGAAGTGGCGAATATTAGAAGGACAAGATTTGTGGGGCAACTACATGTTATATTTCTCTGCTAAGAAATTCTTGTTTTCTCACATTTTATTTATTAACTTTACTTACTAAATGGCTACCAAATTGATTTTAGGTCTTAGAAGTTGCACCCATAAGTAAACGAGATTTCTCGAGAACAACGTCTTTACAATTAACCCACATGTAAATTATTCTTTAATACGTTCTTTATTTACCTACCTTTATACCTAAATATAGTCTCAAAGGTTTCCATTCAAAGATAACGGTTTATTTCCTTTGATGAACTGAAAAATAGAAGCGAGAATCAAATCACCTAAATCATAATTATATATTCATGTTTAAAGCTTACATGCCTTAAGAGGTATTAATCTTCGAGTATTTGATTTTGTATCAATTTCAATTTTTAATATTATGTTGAAAAAGAAACTTCTTTCAAATTTCAAAGTCAGAATTTATAAGTAATACATTTCATAATGAGTTTGTCCACTCGCTTATAACCTGTTTAAAAATTGAAATTTGTACAAAGTAAGTTACGAGTTTCAAATAGGTTATAATCGCGTGGAGAAACACATAACATAATTTATTTCTTAGCAAGTCTTCTTCATGTCTGCAAACAATTGAATATTTATCAAGGTATTTCATTATATCGATCTGTATCTTCTATTTCATATTTTTACTGCAAACATGTCACCTGGAATATATCTAGAAATCGATTTCTGTTCCTTCATTCTTCATTTGAACTCTTAACTAAACTGTAAACTTTGTAGAGCAATTTCACTCGACTTAGGCATCCTAAGCATTCACTTGTCACACAAGTTGTTCGTGGATAGTTCTGTTGTTAACTGTCAGCTTAAAGTGCAGTTTAAATGCTTGTAGAAATGACCAACCCTTGGAATTTGAGGTAATCTTATCAGATGCATATCTACAACTATAACGACTGTTTTATATTACTTCTATTACTTCTTTGTCTATTCAACTACTTGTTCTGGTGTTTGTACAGCTAATCAAAAAACACCCCGTTTTCTACTTTCACTACTTCCACTATACTATTACTTATTTTCAAACTTGATGTGCATTTACTTATTCTCTATGTAAACATGCTACATGCACTGATTACTGAATAATTATACATATTTTTATTCTAGTAATATAACAATTGATACGACAAAATCTTCTACCCTTTCTCCTCCTTC